>VOSG01000491.1:0-26447 GCA_009761265.1 Halicephalobus sp. NKZ332 | reverse complement strand
TACTATATAAATATAAAATCCATTTTGTACTTTGGACAAACTAGTTTGATTACTGTTTTTATTTCCAAAGGTATTTTAAATTAGCAAATTCCATCAACACAATTAATCAATTTAGTGCGGAATAAAAATTATCCTTATATTAAGACCAAAGTAACTCAATGACACTGCTGTTTTTAGGGATTTTTGCCGAGATGATTTCGCGAGAAAACGTCCTCCTGATCTCTTCACAGCAATCATTGATATTTGTTCTTAGAGGTCCTGTATGAACAATCTATATGGACGATGCGTCAAGTTTTCGGTCTGCTCTCTCTCCAACTTGGACAACCAAGTTTTACAGCACGAATGCTTATTGAAATATGTGGAAATATTCTGACGAGATTCGGTTTTATCAAAACCTCGATTTTCCTCTTCAACACCGCGGCTTTCACCTTCGAAATCACCTATTTCCCACATCTCCGTCCGTGTTAGATTTGTTTTCGATTGCTAGGGCTTTTCGAGGAGCAATGGCCATTTGAATGTTCCTTGGAAGCTCTTTTCTGACATTTCCTCCAAGAGAGAGAGCAGTCACCAGCTGGCCCGGGCGTCCGTCCTTCAATCTTCGGTAGTATAGTGGTTAGTATCCGTGACTGTCACTCACGAGACCCGGGTTCGATTCCCGGCCGAAGAGCCAAATTTTTTTCCCTTTCAAATCTTATTTTATTTTATTTTTTTCAAAATAATTTTTTATTTGGAAATTTACGAATTTGTAAACTTGCATAGTAATACAAATTGAACAAGAAAGATGTTCTACACGCAACAATGAGAGAATGGTTTTGATCGAAAGCAAGTTAATCATTGCGAAATATCTGGATAAGAGTCAGAAGATAGGATTATCCGGGTTTGGCAGAAAGAAAATAAAGGTTACGAAATTAATTAGATAATTGGCACGAAAAAAAGCACCGACTTTTTTTGGCAAATTTGAGGTTTAGAAATGACTGTGATGAAATACACTAATGAGACCGAAATATCTGGCGCTCCGATTGGTCGAATTCGACTAGTTCGAGACTTGCACTTCCGTGTCGAGACACCGCTGGCGGAATCTTACAAAGCAGCTGATTTCTCAGCGCAGAAATTCAGAAATTGTTTCAGAGCGAAAGATAGTTACTTATGTCTAGCAAGGAAAATTCAAAGTGTGTCTCGGCACGGAAGTCTAGATTCTACCTCGAACTGTCTCTCGATTTCGACAGAACGGAGCACGTAGCTTAGTTTTCTGGCTTTAATTATTCTGATTTTAGTTGAATTGCATTTCCATTGGTTTCAGAAGGAAGCGACCCCGTCAAATGGGCCTTGAGGTGATTTTCCATATCTTGAGCAGAGGAACAGCTCTTCTGGCAAAGAGGACAAGTGTTTGCTCCTCGAAGCATCCAGAACATGGATTCCATCGGGTTTCTGGAGTCCTCCGACCTGTCGCTGGACTCCTTCGTTGATGGGAGACTCGGGGACTGAGCTTGTTGAGCAGCAAAAGCAGCAGCCAGAAGTTGTGGGTTGAAGTTCATGGGGAAGCTGAAGGGAGAAGGTGTGGCGGCGGAAGCAGCGGCGTTCGTGGCAGCCATCTGGCTGAACATCTGCTGACGAGCCACCAGCTCTGGGGTGAAGTCGAAGATCCTTCTTCCCCGACGGGAGGGGGACTGAGAGTAAGAGTGAGTCCCCATGTGGACCTTCAGATTCCCTCTGGTTGTGAAGGCTCTTCCGCAGACAGAGCACTTGAAGGGCTTGTCTCCTGGAAAAATCACAGTATTATAATCATTAAAATAATTAAAATCACTAAAATCTCTGCAACTGTTAACTGATTCTCTTTGATCAGAGCTACTTCCTTTGTTGACAAAGATCTTTCTCAAAAAACTTCTAAGAATACCTATCTATGTATTCATATAACTTAACAATTGAAAATACTCACCTGTATGAGTCCTCATATGGATCTGCAGAGCTGAGGAGCTGCTGAAATGCTTGAAGCAGACTCCGCACTGGTGCTTCGAGAGGGTCACCGGCTGCCTCTGAGTCTGAGCAGGTTGTTCCGTCTCCTTCCACATCTTCTGGATGGCGTCCAGGGGGTTCTCGTTCGTATTGTTATTCTCTCCGAGACTTTCTTCATTGGAAATCAAAATTCCGGGTTTTTCTTTTGATAGTTTTTGGATTTTGGAAGGGGATTCTTCTGTCGAGGAGTTGGAATTAGAGTTTGTGGAAATCGCTGTGGGACTCTTTTCTTCGATTTTTCTCTTGAGGGGATTTCCAGGAGTAGATGAAGTCAGATTCGAGATACTCAAGACGTTGTTCACTTCTAATTTTTCCACAATAACAGAAGGCGATTTCTTCTCTTCTCTGAGATTTTCGTTTTCTTGTCTGAAATTTCTTCATAAATTCAGAGTCATAAATCTGGTACGCCGGAAGTCGTATTTTTAGGAATTAGAAATCAACTTTTGCAAAACCATTTCAAAACAAATTCTCCAAACCTTCAAAAACTTCAGAAATCTAACTTGAGAAAACTTACCTTTCAGAAGAAGTCGAAAGGCGC
Organism: Halicephalobus sp. NKZ332; assembly: GCA_009761265.1. NCBI lineage: Eukaryota > Metazoa > Nematoda > Chromadorea > Rhabditida > Panagrolaimidae > Halicephalobus > Halicephalobus sp. NKZ332. Next base: position 23,896 of record VOSG01000491.1, on the reverse strand, counting down.
TTCCCGAACATGACGTCATAAGGTTCCAACTTCGGGGTTGTCTTCGGTGGTTCCTTGAATCTGGAATTCACGGGGTTCTGACTTAAATTCAATGGAATTGCATTTGACGGAAATCCGAAAAATCCAGGAAACAAAAACGGATTAGGATTCGCAGGAGAAGAAATCGATCCCGGTCTTTGATGAGCAATCATGTGTTGAGAAAGTTGAGCCGCGTTGATGAACCTCTTCGCACAAATGGGGCACTGTTGGAGGGTTCCGGGGATGGATCTGATGGAGTGTTTACTTCTATGGACCCCCATGTGGGTTTTCAGATTTCCCTTGGTAGTGAATGCCCTCTGGCAAATTTTGCATTTAAAGGGACGTTCTCCGGTATGAGTGCGGTAATGCATCTGGAGAGCGGACTTACAGGAGAGTACTCGACGACAAAGGAGACATTGGTTGGGGTCCGTAGGAGGAGCGACTTTGTCCCCAACGAGTTGTCTGATTTTTTCGTTCTCATCTGTATTCGAAATTTCCATCATCGATTCCCAGTCGTCGTCGCTGACTAAGCTCGTGGAGGGTACGACGGGGGTCACAGGAGGGGACCCGAACCCTAGGGATCCGTCGAAGGTCCCGAAAGGAGAAACAATTCCAGGAGGAGTCAATCCAGATAAAAAGTTCGATCCGCTCAAAATTCCCGGAATTTGGTTGTTGTTCATGTTTTTAGAACTCAGATCGAGGACGCTTTCCGAAGTCTGGCGATCTCTGAAGAGCTCGTTCAACAACAACGGAGGCTCCGTTAAGTTGGTTTCGTTGGCTTCTTCGTTTTCTACCGATGAAGCAGAAGTAGTAGTCTCCAGATCATTCAATTGCTGTTCTGCATTACGCAGTTGGAAGGAGTTTCCGGCCGTCCAATTCGGTAGCGTCGGGGCAGAGTCCGCTTTCCTCGTGAATTCCTGGACTTCCTCTTGCTTCTCCAGATCCGCGGAACTGGGTCTCGTGGGAGGGAGTTCCGAGGAACAACGATGCTTACGGAACTAAAAATAGAAGACTTAGTTGAATTTTATACGTGGAAACTTACTTCGATCAAGTCGTTGAAACAGTTTCCACAGGAGTCACAGTTGAGGTAGCCTCCTTTGTCGGAATCTTTGTGGACTTCGCTAAGGTGGAGAAGGACGGTCGGGATAGAAGATCCTTTCTGGAAATGGAAACATTTAAAAAAGAAATATTTCACGTATTTTTTTGAAATCTTATTTTCCATTGTTTATATATTAATATAGTAAAGTTAATATTGAAAAAATCACTTCTATTAGGGAATAATTTGAGGGAAATCAATGTATAGAAACTTACAAAGTCACAATCATCCACCGGACACTTAACTTTCTGTCCTTCATTCTCTCTAATCAAAGCGGCATTCTTCTCCAGAGCCTCCTTCCACTGATTCTTAATTTGTTCTTCATTATCCGACTGATCGAGCGGTGGAGGGGATCGAGATCCGGAGAACTCTCCAGTGAGCTGTCTGAAGGCGTCTTTGTTCCCACCAAGGGAAGCTGCACAAAGTTGAAGTAATTGCTGAAATCATATTATTATAACTATGCTATCGTAAAGCTACAACCACTTTGCAAAATCTTGCAATTTTTTTAAAGTTAATAGATGTATTTCAACCAAAAAGGTCTCGCTGTTTACATTTTTTTAAATTTTACACTTTCCCTTTTTTTTGAACAAAGACAGTTTATAAAATCGTTTTCTGTTGACTAAATCCTCAAAACGGTCGATTATGCCATACTTCTCTAAAGGACTATTAGGGGAAATTGTCCTTTATCTCTCTCCGTTCGATTTTTGGCGAAATGCGAACAACGTTCTTTTTGTCAAATTATTGGCGCATTGAGAACAATGTTTTTTTGTCAAATGAGACAGATTTCATACGATGGACAAAGTGGTGTCAAAGAGGGTCATCAATAATTTTGGAGAAAAGCAGCTGCTGATTTTTCGTTTTGATTCTATGGAAATTCTCATTTGCATCAATTTTACAGTAGACAGAATACAAGATTCATGAACAAAGAAAATTTGTTTTTTAAACGAAAAAAATTTATTGTTTCTAGAAAAATCACAGAACGGGAATTTGCAAATTATTCTCAAGCCGTTTTTCGTGGCAGAAATCAAAGAATTTAAAATTTCAAAATCTTGGGGTTTTGTTTTTCGAAATTTCTGAGATAAACAAACCTCTTGATTCAGATGAGCAAGTCCGCTGAGGAGGAAGTTGGCCTTATCCCCAACCATAAGCTTGGACTCCGGAACGTCTTCCAGGACTTCTTGAATCTTTTTTGTACTCAGGTCAACCGAGGAAATACAGTTACTCTGAAAATCACACACATTACTAAAAGTCAGAAAATATCAGTAAACACAATTCCTAATGAATTCCATAACTCTAAATTTTTATCGAATTTCAGAAGCTTCTATAAAATAACATTTCTCGATAAATTTCATAACCTGATTACAGTATAAAAAGAAAACTCGAAAAAACCGACATTTCAATGTCGAACTCCCAGGACGAACCGTTTCCGCCGGGGCTTCTTCGGATCTAATTTCGGTTTTCTTCTGCCTCATTGGATTTTTTAAAAACTGAAATCCAAAAACCGAAATCCAAAATGAAAGCAGAAAAGTGACACATAAAATAGACAAATTAGCAGAGGCGGCGGATAAAAGAAAATTTCTGGATCCCATTTTCATTAAATTTTATTTTTTAAAAGAGACCTAGGTGTTCGACCTTGGTCCTGACACGAGTAATGATCTTTTCAACACTTTTTGAATATTTTTCACTTTATATTTTTACAGAAAATATTTTCAAATTAAAAAGAAATTATTAAAAACTGAGGTTTAACATTAATTAAGAGATTAAGAAAAGTTTTTATTCGTGTTAGGACCAAGTTTGGAGAACTTATTCTAATTAGATAACAAATTATTTTTTAATTGGATGAAAAACTCACATCTTCGTTTTTGAAAAAGGATTTGCCTAAAGATCCGAGGAGCTGGTTCTTGAACTGCTCCTCGATGGATACGGGTTCGGGGGAGACGGAGTTGCCGGAGAGGAGGATTCCCGAGTCATCTGAAAACTCAGCTTTAAAAATCATCATTTTCATCCTGAGAACATATTTAGAGTTTTTTTACTTTTCCGTTCCAAGACCCTTGTTTTTAATGGATGAGTTATTTTTGGGCAATTCAGAAATTTCCTCAACAGTTGCTTCCGACTTTGTAATGATTTATACTCTTTGTTTTTCAATCATACTATTATGAAAGATGGAAATAAATATCCTTACGAAACTTCTTCAACACGAATCTCCAGAACTTTTTGGGATTTTAAAATGTTTTAAAACTTTATAACTTTTGAAGCTTTTGAAACTGCAGAATTTTTATTTTTAACATTTGGCAACTTTTGGACTGCAATGAAAAACGCTGCGTTAAAAAAAGACAAACTTGCTCTGATGAATCCCATTTCATTCTCTGATTTACGATCCCAAAAAAAATCCCAGCTTGAAAACATATTTATTCGTATTTGATTACTGTAACCAATTTTTCCGAAAAAAAATTAGTTTGATAGAGTTCTTCGAAAAAATAAAAATAAAAATTTGTTCATTTCTTCGAAAAAATAAGCGGCTTTAAAAAATATTAAAGAACAATTTTGATTTGATCCGAAAATGACCATGACTGGTTATTGAAAAAGGGAAAATAGAAAAACAGATTGTGTTTGGCCGGAAAAAATAATTTTTTTAAACCGAAAAATAAACGTTTACAAACTTGTTTCGAAATTAACTTTTACAATATTTTCTATTTTTACAAACCTTGATTTTAACTTTAATTCTAGATCTTAAGTTGTTGTTCAGATTTTTGATTTTACAGTGCTCCAAAAATTCTAAAAATAAATTTCGAAAGTTCCATAAAATTTGATTCAAAAAAATTAAAGTAAAATTTTTCGAAACACCGCCGCAGGACTCTTTGTTTTAGTCTTCTGCGAATAATTTAACGACCTGTCTTAAATAATAAAATAAAACTGCTTTTTTGTTTTGTCTCTGCCGACCCGCAGCGGCCAACATGAAAACCAAAAACTCTTCCCAGATACTCCGACCTGAGGCGATCCTAGGAGATCACAGGAGACCCTAAAATATCTCAGGAGGTCCTAAAAGACTTCTAGAGATTTATGATTTTAGGAGACTTCAAAGAGATCACCATTTTATGGAATTTATAACGAAATATTTGGTGAGCAATGAAGGAAACATTTATTTCCGAAGCAATTTTGAAATTGATTTTTATTTCCTTTTACTTTTCAAAAGATTTTTAAAATCCCTCAATCTTCAATAACTGGCAATTGTGAAACCTCTTTTAACCTTTAATCGGGCCATAACTCAAGATCATCAGTCTCCTGTCCAATAAACAATGAATATCCACTCTCTGGATTCAAGGTAGCAAAAATCGCTATCGCCATTTATCAAAATCATTTTGCCTACTGATTTCGGAACTCGCGGCGAAAAATGATTTGCTTCGACTCATCCGAAAGAGAAAGCAACAATTGTCCTTTGGATATGACAAAGGAAGAAAGCTTCAAAATGAGTAAACGATCAGATAATAAATGACTTTCATTCTTTTAACGATTCGAAGAAGATATTACATTTTTGATGGATATACCGTAGAATTTAAAGAGGAACTTGAATTCCACGAGAGTCTGGTTGGCTGCGTTTTGCGGAGTGAAAAATATGAACCAACCAGCTGCAACTGCCATTCGAAAGGAGCAAAATTATTACAGTAATCTAGCCAGCCAGTCTCCTTTCTCACCGAAAATGAAAAACTCGAAACTCAATTCCCTACTTTCGGTGAAATGTTGTCAATGCCAAAATTCAAGGAACATTACGCCAATAAAGACTACCTTTTGGTGGATTTTTTTCTATTTTTAGAAGTTCGGAAAAAACGAGGATTCAAAATTCATGCCTTTTGGCGGAGTTTTCTTAACATCAGAACATTATAAGAATGTTACGTCAGTAAATTCTTCCTTTTATGAGAAATGTTTTAGTCAAGAACTGAAAATATATCAAAGTGGTTTTACAATATTTCCAAATACCCCCTTCTCAATCAAATTATAATTACCGTCAATCAAAAATCTGTGTCGGTTCCAACTTTGACAAAAATCCAAATTGAAAGATATTCGATAAATTCTGAAATCTCAAAAGTGTGTCAAATTGAAAACAACTAGCCAATTTAATTTTAAAATTTGCCTTTCCCTAGATACAATCCTGGTTCCTCGTTTCCTTTTCAGTCGTAAGTTGTTTGAGACAAAAATTTGCGCCAATTACTTTATACTCGGACTGAAAGGCAGTTTTATGGCGCCCATCTTCCTTGAAACATTAAAAATTTTGCTACTAGTGGGATAATTTTAAATTTCGACCGCAATGTGTTTCGTATCCGAGAATTTCGAATGTTTTAATGGAGATTGTAGCAAATTATGTAATTATTACTTGAAAGGGAAAATTGCTTTTGAAAACAATTAAGAAATATTATGATCATTATAATTTAAAGAATTTCACCTCAACTTCGGAAAAATACATTTCTATTTTAAATGGAAACAAGTAACTCCATATTAATATGTGGAGAATTGCAACATTAAAGAATTAAAAATAAACAAACAATAAAGTCCATAATCTTCTGAAAACATAATTTCGACTCGAAAACCTACAGTATTTCTTCATTTTTTGTCCTTTTAAAACCCATTTTTGCGAAAAAATCTAAAATTTTAAAAACCCTCATAATCTCCTCCATGATCAAATACATCTTCCCGCATCTGAATTTGAAACATTTTCTTGTTTGTCAGACAAAGATCTGCAAAAAGTCGATTTGATTGCTCTTTTTTTGGGTTGCGCATACAATTTTTATTTTTATGTGCCAAAAAAGTTTCGGCTCATTGAATCTATTTTGAATAGATTAAAATTTGTGGAAAACATGATTATCCTTGGGAATTATACAGTAAAAGTAACTTTTGGGAATAATTTTGAAATTTCGGAAAGGTATTCCACATAAAACGTTACCGTGGCCACCCAAGGACGAGAATTTATCATATTTCCATCTTCAGAGTTTTCACCGGTCACCTGCTGATAGTTTTCAAAATTTTCTCAAAAACATTCATCAAAAGACGGTTTCAACTTTCGAGTACGAGCGGCAAACTTTTGATGTCACTCATATTTCATTATGAAATTCATTGTTTCAGTGCAAGAAAAGTTTTTCTTTTTTTCGACAAGTTGACGCGCCCCTTTTCTGTCATAAATTAGGAAACTAAAAAGTCCAGGACTTTGATTCACCAAAAATATATTTTTATTTTTGCCGTTGTCCCAACGGAGTTTCAGTTTTCAATTTCGGCAGGTCCTCAAGCTGTCTAATAAATTGAAATAAATTGATTTTGCCGAGTTCTTTCTTTTTGAAGAAAAAAACGTTAAAAGCCAAAGTCATAAAAAATATAGCGATTACGGTAGGGGAGATTATGAGGAGATAACGTGAACCTAAAAATATTAGTTTTTCTAAGAGGGTAAAAAAAGATTTTCTAGAAAATAAAGCAAACACTTTTTTATAAAAATGAAAAATAAGATTCTTTAAAACAAATCATTTTTAAAAATATAGAAAAATAAATTCTACCGTAATTGGAGAAATCTACTTTCAAGAATATTTTTGGTCTTGGACAGGATTTCGAAATTTTTTATATTACAGTAATTTATTTCCGAATTTGACTTTTCATTGGTCAATATAACGACTCTGATTTCTTCACCGGTCAAAAACTCGGTGAATCAGCATAATCAAAGAAGAGAAAAATTTGATATTTGATTCAGAAAAACAATTGATTACTCATTTTTATATTTTTTATAAAAAGCCATTTTTTATGAAAACCGACTTCGATTACTCACTTCGACATAAATGAATATTCGAAAAAGTATTTAGAAGAATTATGTTATACAAACTAACCTCGATCGCTCTCACCTCCGACTTTTTGAGGTTTGGACTGCTTCCTTCTTGAAGCTGCAGCAAAACTCATTTTTAGGAAATATTAATAATCAATGTCATCCAGTAATTTATCGAAATATTGAGATCGTCCCTGAAAAGGATAAAAATCAGATTTCTGATTATGATGGAATTGAAAGAAGAAAATCGACCCGGATCAAAAAAATGATAATCGTGATTTTTTTCAGGACGACGGTAAAAAATAAAATCTCGCGCACTTCTCTCGCCTGAAGACGAAATAAAAAGTATATATGCCAAGGTCATCAAATCAGATCTCGAATATGGGTAATTCTTCATTTTTTAACGAAAAAGTGTCAAAATTTTATTGATGAAAAAAGGTTAAAAAATGAAGAAAAATCGGGATACGTGATGGACGAAATCTTTCTGATGTCAATGGGGAATAAATTTTTTGGGGGATTTCAGTTTGTAAGTTGCAACAGATAAAAGTCCAAGAATTCAGAGACTTTCAAATTACAGAAGATAAAAGTTGTTTTCGACGAAATATTCAGAACGTTTTCGGCGAAACTTTTTGTGGCTAAGTATACGGTAAAACTTAATAACTACAGTATCCGTTGACTTCAGGAAAAGTGTTTAATGGATTTCGAGACACAAAAAAATTTTAATTTCTTTAATTTTTTATTAGTTTAAAAAAATTCAAATTAAAAAAAGTAAATTTTTGTTGACAAAGTGTTCCGAAAGTTCCAGATGGAATTTTTTTATAGATAATATAGTAAAATTCAACAACTACAGTATCTTCTCATTCTAAAAAAGTTATTCAATAACTTTCGGAACATATCGCTAGACGTTTAAACCTTTACCTTTTATTTTTTAACTTCTCTAAAAGTTTTCAGTTTATAAACCTAAAAACTCATGGAAAATCTTTTTCAAAAATAACTTGAAAGTCAAAAATCAATGTAACCATAACGGAAAAAAGATCTTGATACTAAATTTTGGTTCTTCTTCAAAATCCCATAAAAAACAATAATAAAAATTTTCTGAACCTTCAAAATCAGAAAATCTAACAGGAACTCGTAAAATCAGGCGGGTTCATAATCAAAAATAAAAAATAAAAAAAAGAAAAATGAGTTCTTGTCAATTTAAACCAAAAAAGGACGTCCGAACTTGTTTCTGCGTAAAAACAAGGGCAACGGAAAATGAGGCAAGGAATTTTACTCTTAGTTTTTTGCTCGTAAAGAAACTCGCGATTTATGATTTTCTAGATTGATAAGTTGAGATAGCATCCGAAAAGGTAGACATTGAAACTTTAGGGACTTTGCTTTTGACGCGTTGTAAAAGGACTTTAAAGTTGATCTTGACGCGAAAAAAGTGGTTTTTCTTGATCAATTTCAACACAAAAAAGGTTTCCTACATTAGTCTTGACAAGACAATTCCACCTTTCGCGCGAGGACCCAAACACAAAGAAAGGTCCTGAAATTGCCTGTGGAGAATTCTGCGTTGAAGGCAAATAAATTGGAAATTGAATCTTCGTATCAGGGTTTTTGAACTCAGCGGTTTTCTTCAAAACAATTTTGGATTATGAAAGATTTCACAGTTCTCATTCTTCTCCAAGAAGTCAACAAGGTTTGCGTCAAAAAACAAACATTTCTTCTCGAGACAAAAACATTATCTAATCAATCTTCCTCGATATTCCTTTCGGAACCAATCTTCATATGTTACAAATGTCGAAATTAAAACAAATCAAGTGGCAATCGAAAAAAATAAAAAATGTGTCGTATTCTCCAGAAAAAAGTCCAGCCTCTTTTTAATGTGTTCTCTCAATGACTGGTTCGATTATAGTACCTAACTAATAAAAAAACGACAGACAAACGGCAAATTGAACGCCTCTTCTCTACGTAACAATTTTCCGCCATCATCAAAAGCATCAAAGATATCAGAAATAGCGAAAACATCAGAAATATTAAAAACATCGAACATATGGAGTAAATTAGCTCGTCGGTTCTTAAGATTTTGACGCTCAGTAATGTTTGTCGAGGAAGATAAATCTTCATTTTGAGACAGAAAGTATTTTAGAGTGATCTCCAAGGTAATGTGGCTAGTTAATGAGATTTGAGGTACTTTGTTGATGATTCCGAGTTTTAATACTTTGGTATTTTAAGTATATTTTTGTGAAGTGAAAATTAACCTAAGTATGACACCATACGACTTTCCCCGTTGGCATCTGTGACACTTTGCCAAAAAATGAATTAACGTTTTCCTTTTTCCCGAGACCATCAAAGATAAAATTCATTGCGGAATCCATCAACATTGAATTATAGTGTTTTGAAACCCTGGGCCGAAGCCCGAATTTTTATTTCCAAGTTGGCTTGCATGAAAACTAACAATTGACTAAGCCAGCTTTCCGGAAGCCAGTTTCAGAAGAACGCCAAAAAGAAAGATAAATAATGACATAGACCAGTATTGTCTCTGTTATTCCAAAATTTTTCAAAAGATGGTCGTTTTCCGATGCATTTTTGATTGGCCACGGCTCCACACGACAGGCTCCAGACGTGTTTCAAAAATTATGGGGAACCAATAAGGGAAGGATGGAAACGAGGAGTACGGTAGTTATGGGGATTTCATAATTCGAGAAAGAGGGCGGAGTTAATAAAGATTATTCCGAAAAACTAAAAAAGAATTTCCACGGTGAGACCAAAGAATGGAGGAAATTCGTGTCGAGATTTATTTTTACTCTTTTGTTCCTGGAGCGAATTCGAGACAAATTTTAAAATAAATATTTATTGTTTTATTTTTAGAAAAAAAGAAGTTTCGCGGTGAAACTAAAGAATTCACAGAAAAATTCTCGTCGGGATTTTTTTTCGTCTCATGGAACAAATTGGAGACGGATTTTAGAATAAATATTAATTTTTTTATTTTTCGGGGGAAAAAGAAGTTTCGCGGTGAGAAAACTCCGTGGATTTTTTCCTGAAATAATACACGTTTTCTCGCCACGAAAAAGTAGAATCAATATTACACAGTATTTCTACGAAAATATCTGGAATTTTTTCTCATTTATTATCAAAATTAATAATTCTATAATAATACCCAATAATCTAGTATCCTAACCACCGTATAGTCCTTCCATTTTTCACTAAGAATAACTCTTTCCAAATTTTGCTCAAAAGCCATAAGCAAGAGGCGGTCTCACGCTTTGCCATTGGCCATTGGCAAAAATGATGTAAAATATGGCAGTGAGGAAGGAAGGGAGAGAGACTCATGTGTGTTCATAAGCAATAAAGTTTCCTCCAGAATTCTGGTTGGCCAGTTTTGTCCGACTTATTGGAAAAAGATGGGGTTTTAGAGCCAGATGGGATTTTGCAACATCACACTATTAAAAAAATCAGAGATAAATATTTTTTACGAAATTGTCTCCAGAGAGGTTTTCTGAAATTCCTGGAGCTCTCGCATGGAAAAACCTAAATTTCGTAGTTTCATTACAAAAGTCATTTTTTAATAAGATTATTATAAAAATTAAAAATTAACCTTCTCGCGAAATTACTTCGAAGCGAATTCTTCGAAACTCAAAGACTTTTGGGATTTCTTTCTTGAAAACAGTAAACCCTTTTTTAATAAAGTTATTACGAATATTAAATATAAACGTTTTTGTGGAATTTATCCGAAACGAATTCCTAGGGCCCCAGAAACTTTCAGAACTTTCTTTTCTTCAAAAACGGTAAATTTGGTCAAAACAAAAGTTTTCAATTTTGATGAAATTTCCAAAGAGCGGAAAGGGAAATAATGAAATTGAATAAAGAAAGTTGGATTGGTACATTTTTGAAATTGAAAAATAAAAATCCGGGAAAATCGAGAACTTTATCAAAACATTTTTCTTTTTCAATAAAAATTTTGAAACGGGATCAAAATGTCAAAGATATTTTTTGATCCAAATATAATGACAGACAGTTTTTGAATTGACAGATTTCAAAACCATTGTTTTTTGACTTGGAATGAAAAAGAAACAGACGGGTTATAAGGTTTATGCTTTTTCGAAAGATTTATTTTGATTTTTATTTTTTTCGAGAAAAGAGCGCGAGTTGAGTTTTGAGATTACTTATTGTTTGAGAACCTTAAATCTTAAAACTTAAATTGAGGAAGAGAATGACGATAAAGAACTATAAGTTGTGTTGAGAATCAAAAAATGATCAAGGAACTGAGTCATTCCTAGAATAAAAATAAGAGTATGAGTTTTGAAAATCGAGAGTATGTATTAATTTTAGAAAATAGAAATACATGTGAATACTAGGAATAAAAAATATGAATATTAAAAATACAAAGAATGAGTTTCGAAAATCAAAAAATACATGGATTTAGAAGAATAGAAAACCATGAATTTTAACAAGGAAAAATTTAAGGGTCAAATTATAAATAGAATATGATATTGTATAAAATGTATAGTAATCATGAATCTTCAAGTCTGAGCATCAAGTAGCATCGTAAAATTCTTCTAATTCCCAGACAGTCTCCCCTTGGTCCCTGAACCTGACCTCCGCCCCAACCTCGACCCACATTCCGGCTCATGGGAACCACCCACGTCTTATTATTACCGTCGGAAACTACGGTATCCGGATTCATATTTTATATCAAGAAAACACCTCAACGTTCGTGACCCAAGAAAAAGGAAATGAAATCGGCTTATGGAACCATTTTGAAATGAGTACTCTAGGTAAGGGAACTTGTTGATTTATTGCAAAGTCAACAATAAGCGCCGCAAACGGCTGAGCATAAGCGATGACAAAAAATGATTCACTTTGATCAGAATTTTTGAATTTAATTTCAAATAACTTGTTTAAAATTCAACTTTGGAAATTAATATTAATGAAAACAAAGTAAATAACTCACTTTGATCGGAATTGTAAATTTAAGTTTGGAAATGGTTTTTAAAAAGCTAATTCAAGGGTTAAAATCAGCAAAGATATAGTGTCTCATTTTAATTAAAATTTTCGAATGCAATCTCACATATGCTTTAATGACAATAAAATTATTTGCTTTGATCAAGGTTTCTAAATTTAATCCCAAGTGTATTTCTTCCTCATATTTAATCTTAATAGTTCATATTGATAACAATTAAGCTAATTTAAAAACTTGTGATTTTGAAAGTTTGTTTTTAACTCTTTTACAAAAACCTAGAGTATTACGAAATCTCTATTTTTGATTTTTCTGCACAAAAATTGCGAAATATTTTCTTAAATTATGAAAGCTCTAATTCTTCAGTTTTTCTTTGAGAGTTACGAAATCTTTTAAAAAATCACAATGATTTTATTTCTTACTTTTTCTTAAAAATTGAAAAGTACTTTTTCTCAACAACAATTAACATTTCTATTTTTAATTCTTTAATTCTCAATAAAAATTGCAAAATATTTCTTTTAAAAAATCATAATATTTGCTCACCTCTCAATCCAAAGCACTCGAGCCTCGCTCAGGAAACTATAATATTCACTTTATTCACTTTAACCTGACTTTCTCCTCAATCTCTTCAATCAAAATTTGCTTTCCATTTTTTAGACTCAAAGCAATGTCCTAATCTCTATTCTTCATAAAAAATTCTTCAAAAATTCCAAAAAATTTTAATTTGCAAATTCGAATTTATTTGTTAACGATCCCCGGAGATTCCGAAAGATATTGGTCATTTACTTCATTTTGATGGACTTTGATTCAAGTCCGATATTAAATCCTAAAATCCAACCGGCCAAACATGTCGCCAAAATTCAATATGCACAAATGCAAAACGGAAAATGGCAATTTTGAAGCTTCTGAAGTCATTACAAGACTCTAAAAGGAAAACAAAACGGAAACCATTGACATTGTCGAGGTTGGCAAAGGAATGTCTATAATATGCGCATAAGAAATAAAGCCTACTGTAATGACCGCACCCAAAATTAAATTTTTTTACCGTAGTTATTATAGAGAAAAAGGAAAATTGATGTTAATTCGAAAGGATCGGTCCGTCACCTCGAGACTAACTGTGATAACCGGGATCGGATACTGTAGCCCGGGGAATTAAGGGCAATGACAGTTAGATAATTTAAAGGTGTTAGAAAATTTAATAAACAAAATCAAGTAAAAAATTCCTAAAAAATAAGGAATTTACAAAGTTTTTTGACAAAATCAAATCTTTCATTATTGAATTTATTTTGATAAAAAATAAAATCATCGGAAAAGTTATAAAAAAGAAAATAAAATTAAAATAAATATGCTTGAAAAAATAAGAAAAGTTTTCTTCCTCGGGATCTAAAAGTTTTCAAAACAGTTTTCTACCCAGGCCCGAGAACTAAAGTGATTTCTCGTTCAAAACCTGGAAATTTTTAAAAGTGGTTTAGAAACTAGGAACCAAAAAAATTAATCTTCCATGCGGGACACGACTCCCGCCAATTCGAATCAAAGATGCCACCCGCATTACAAATTCTTTATTTTTTAAAACAGTTTGACCTCGTCGTAGAAGGGCGAGCCACCAATGAGTTAATCAAATTTCTTCCGCTTCGAATGCTTTGTCAAAAAAATAAATCTTTTTTTAATGTGCATGCGCGACTGAGAACCCTCGGACGATTGTTGCTGCGAAGAATTGTTGATAGACATTAATTTTTACGTGAATTGAAAATGAGCGAGAATTTTGCGAATCAGGGAGATGGTACAATTGTCTCTTGATTTGTGCTAATGAATTATAGAAATTAGATTTGTACGGTTTATTTCAATGACAGGGGTTATTTTAGGAAAAGTCTTTTATTATGTTTGAGAAGAGAAATTACTAGAGAAGAATGAATTGTGGTTGTTTTCCGTGAATTTTTGATCAGTCACTATTCGTGGGGAGATTCAAGTAAAAATCATTCGATAGTGACTGGAAATCAATAGTTGATCTTAAAAATAAATATTATCCTAATGACTTTTAATAAAGGAAGAGAGTTGGATAGCAACTGAACAGTCACTAGTAATAAAAATAGACACCGTCCTGATGATTTCTGTTGGAAGAAAATTGGATAGTGACTGATAAAGATGACCAATTATTAGAAGCATTACCTAAAGACTTGTGTCACAAAATTAAAATCATTAATTTAAAAATAAGACAGTTATAAAAAGTAAAGACTATTGAATTTAACTTTTCATTTTTAGGCCACCTTTATTTTCTCCTCGAGATATTTTGAGGCCTTTTAAGCTTTCTCTTCGAGATCTTTTTTTGTTTCCCTTTCCTCTTGCATAAACTTCTGAGACAAATTTTGAGTAAAATGAATCCAGTAAAATTGCGTAATGACTGGCTGCAAATTTCCAAAACAGTGCTTATGAGAAAATCGGACAGAATTGAGCCAGGCTAAAAGCAGAAGAGGAAGACTCTCTGTTTAGCGGAAATGTCGCGACAGCATCCGCTCCAAGATGAAATTGGACACTGTTTTTGGGAAATAAAATGGACAGAGAAATAATGTCAACACGATTTATATGAAATTTGGCCGAATATCAAATCTCAGAATAAGAAAATTGAAGAATGGCAAGTTTTTCTTTGCGGAAAAACGGAGGAGGTAAAACGAAGGGGATCTCCGCTTTAGGATAAATGAAAAAACAAAGGAATCACATAATCCTGAGAGGAACGTCAAAAGTACAGTAGTTATTAAATTTCGATAGTGACTGATTTCGGTTGTTCCTCGGTTTCAGTCGCTATCCAACTCTGAGATTTCTGTAAAGATCACCAGAAGAGATTGAGGAAGTAACTTTCTGATAGTTATGGTTACTGTCGAGATCAGGAACCGCAGAAGAAATTGTGATGGTGATTTGAAAACAAGGTCTATTTTTAAAAAAAGTATTCAGAAGATTTTTACGACGAAGATAGAACTGGATACTTGTTGAGAAAGATGATCAGTTGTTCACTTTGATCAATACCATAGTAAAAATCGTTGGAATAGTGAATCGAAAAGATTGATAATCAAAGTTAATCACCATCCAAGGAGATTCTTTCAAAAAACAAAATTCAAAGGAACCTTTCATCGAACAATACGATCTCCCATCACCTTTTAAGCATGTCCATCTTCGAAATTCCTCTCCATGAAGTCGCGAAATCGAAAGGTCGGCGCCATCCCCAAAAATTTTTAAATCATCAACTCCGGGTTGGCGCCCCTCCGGTCCTAGGATCGTCGTGTGAACACTTCTCAAAAAATCTTCCTCAAAAGATACTTTCCAAAAAAACCCTTGAAAGATACTCCTCGAAAAAATCTTCTTAAAAAAATATTCTTCGAAAAACCATTATGGCGCGAAAACTCTAAAAATAATTTTCTTCATTTCCTAAAAGGTCAAATTTATTTTGTTTTTCTAAAAATACAGACCTCAATTCTTCTAAGACTAATTTTAATGAAAAAAATAATTAAATAGAAAAATTAAGTTGTTTAGTTTTGGTCTCAACAAGTCGAATTTTTTTAATTTTGAAATTGTTTTCGGAATTTTTATTTCCATTTTGGAATTTTTTACTTTTTAAATTCTAACATTCTCTCATTTAAAAGATGGAATTAAACTTCCGTGTCAAGACCAAGATTAAAGACCAGATTTCTGCCTTCAACAATGATCTCTATGAAAAAAATTCTGAAGGTTTTTCTATCCAGACTTATCCAACATCGAGGAAGATCATTTTTACGGGAAGAAATCTCAAAAGATAAAAGACAAATGAATAATGACGATTTGGCAGAGAGGATTGGTTTTTCTGGATTTTTCAACAAAAATCATTTTTTGACGGAGAAGGTTGTTGGATCAACAAATGACGGCTGCCGGGACAAGGTCCATGTCAAAATTCTTGGGGATAAAGATGATGGTGAACGAGGGGAGTGGGTTTGAGAACAGAAATAAGGAAACTCAAAAACGAAAAAGTTAAAACTTTTTACATTTCGGGGATTTTTGATCTTTCTTACGGTAGAAATCCCCGGGATGGTGACTGATAAAAATTGTTTTTTAATTCCCTCAATTATTCAGCACTGCACTTACTGTAGGTCAAGGCATAAAAATTGATTGTAATGTTATAAAAACGAATATAATTTAATTCGTTAATCCCCGCTTTGTATCCCCGACCTCAATTTTGAAATATCTTCTCCGATCAAAAGAATATTTATCTGTCTAAATCTTCGTTGTTTTCATCGGAATTAATCACTTTCCAAAACCCAAACGCTACAGAAAATATCCAAAAAACTGTCTTGTACACATTTTCAAAAGTCAGAAAAGTCCAGAATCAAAATCCCTGGGTTCCAATAATTACTGGAAGATTATACAAAATTACGTAAAACTTCGGGAAATTCCGCGAAATGTCTCGAAATATCAAAAATTCCATAATCTTTTACTATATTTCGGAAGACTCCAGAAGCCCCGCAAATTCTAGTTATGAAATAATCCAAGCTTATTCCAGTCCCAAATTGGCCTAATATGCCCTTCGAAACGACTAATAAGCTCAGGTCAGAAGACGAGATAATGCTTTTCTTTTCAGATGAGAAAATGACAAAGGAAACAAAGCTTCTTGTTTCGACGGAAAAGGACAAAATGAGTTATTTCAAAGTCAATAAGCAATAAGCGATATCTGGAACATGGTTATACTGCTAATAAGCATGCATTCATCGGATGAGTTTCCGGAATGAAACAAAAACTCAAATTATTTAAAATGTGAATAGAATAAGTAATTTTGAAGAAAAACGAAAAATTTAGAAACAAAATGGGAGGAGCGAAGATGCGTTTCTTTGTAGTTATAACTGTTTCCATTTTGCCTTGTTTAATGGGGAATAATAAAGGAACAGCCGCTCTGGGTCTTTCATATTTCATATCCGACTGATCAGATTTTAGGAGGAGCTGTTGCGGCGAGCCAAGCTGGTTGGAGGAAATGAGTTGCGGGCTGTTCTCGCTTGCTGGTTATGACAGCTAGGCAAAGGAACGAGCAAAAATGAAGAACTTGGGTGTACGGTAATAAGAGGGAATTTCAACATTGTTTCGGAAGGAAAAATAAAACGAAAATAAAGGGATGGGGTTCTTGTTTCTGATTCAGTGGACACGGGTTTGAACTGTAATTTCAGATTCTAGTTCAAGCACTGATTTTTCTAATTCCCCCTCATTAAAAAACCATTATCTAAAGAGAATCCTATCCAGATCAAATTCCTCGTTTCCACCTTTTCCAACGAAAAACTGAACACTTCCCCCTCCCAGTCCCCATTCTGGCCCCCATCCGAACCTCATCATTTCCAATCCACCGACTAGCCTCACCAATCTGGTCCTTCATTAGTACCTCCTCCTTCCTGATTCCGCTATTGTCGGATTTTCGAAAACAAATTATGAGAGCTTTCTTGACCGGACAACGGTCACTTTGATGAGCCAGCGCCAATTGTTTCGACTTTCACTAACGAATTTCTGTTTTCCCTTCTCTACATCAAACTGAAGCCTTTTGACCTAATGCAAAACATGAAAATTGCAAATCAAATTTGTCTCGAATTAATTTTTATTCTATTTTTATGGAAACTCAAATTTTGAACAAAACCGTTTTATTTTATTTCATTTTCGTTTCTTTTTCATTTCCTGTCCTAATGCTTCGGTCATTAAATTATTTCATGGCAAAAGCTTCTCCGCTTTTGAGTTGCAATATGGACTTCCCTGGGGATACCACTTTGCTCATTTCTGTTTTCTTTTCTGATGACTTTCAATTTGAGAAATCTGGGGAAGTTGTACTCAGGGATCAATGGCAGAAGGTCCACATCATCTCGGAAGTCAGAGGTAAAAATTACAAAGATGGAGTGGTGATGTTCTTGAGGGGGAGATCCAAGACAAAATTGGGATTTTTAAGAGGAAATTACAATTTGAGTATGATGCAAGAAAATTTCTGGTAAAATTTTGGCAAATTGTTAACTTGACAGAAATCGTCATGATAGTGATTAAAGGACATTTTCCGGTCACATTCATACTCTGACTTTATTCTCACTTGCTTTTCCATGTCCTTTTACTGTGGGAATTCATATCCCATAATCTCTAACTTGAAAACTCTTCATTAGTTCTGAAAATTCTTCGTCGAATTCAATAACCTCCAAAAAATTCAATCTCCTAAAAAATAGCCGCCTTCAAAATGATTTTATGTATTTTTGTCTCCTTAAAATTTTCTTTTTTCATGTATTTGTCCTTGCATCATTTCTAAAAACACATGCCATTTGTTCGAAAAAACGACGCATGTCGATCGCCCGATTTTCGACGTTAGTTTTTCTACGGGGATGGTATCATAAAATTTTTTATATATTAAAATCATTTTTGAAACCGATCAGCATTTGAGAGATGAAACAAGTAGCAACTTGACTGGGAGAAATGAAAAGGATTCGAGATAAAGAGACTTTGGGGGAGAGTATCTGGGATAGGAGTGCTGTAGATCAAGAGATTTTGGGTGAAAGGGGGTCTCGAGGTCAGGGATCTTAAAGTAAGAAGTACTTTGGATGATGTCACTTTTATTGAAAAATTGACGAAGTTTTTGTTTGAAATCGTTTAAAAGAATGTTTCATAAATAAAAAATGAATTGTGATACTCTATATTAAAATTCATAACTAATTTCACTATGAAAGTTCGTTATAGTGTTTTTTTAAAAAATAATTCCATCATTTTTAACAAATGTTTTTTTGAAATCCGATTTTTCGAAATGTCCATAAAATCGATCAGGAATCATTTCCCTTGAAATCAAAAAATTTTCCTTCTGGCAATCAAAAGTTAAATGTGCAAGTAATAAAACCTACCCGAACGATTATTGGTCTTATTGCTCATTGTTGCCAGAGGGGATTTGATATTTTTACACTATTTTTCTATAGTTACCGTAGTCAAATAAGCCAATTTTATTAACTTTCCTTTGAGACTAAAGTGATTTCGGAAATTCTCCTGGAGACCAAAACTTTTTCAAAAATGTTCAGCGAGAGATAATCATCTTTGATATTAAAACAAGTACAAAAAATCACGAAAAAGAAGCGTGACACAAATTTTTGCACTTTCTAATCGGAACAAAAATTGAGAGTTTTTGTTTTCAGAACTTTCGGAATCTTAAATGATTTTGTAATTTTGTCCGAACACTGTAAGTAATAAAATCCATCGATCGAAAGCAGCTTTATTTTTTCGCTACAAAAGTGCAATTAATAACCTCGAGAAATCTGAAAAAGCAATTCGTCACATTTTGTCTCGATCGTAAAAAATTACAGTGAGGTCAACTGTGGCACTATTTGGTTTTCCTCGGTCGTCAAAATATCAGCCTGGCCAAGGACAGATCAAAACGGCCGCCTTTTGGCTCGAGGATCGGATTTATAAAGAAGCGGATGATTGAACGGATCCAAACAATCGCTCTGGGTCAGAAATATTGACACTTGTCCGAGGGATTAATTTCGCGAAGAAATTTCTGAAGATAATTGTGAAAACTCTTTGACAACTATTTGGTAACAAAAAACAAAGAGAGCTGAATTTTAAAAAGTAGTACACAATGTTGGAAGCACAGTAAGGGTATTTTTATTGGTTTGTATTTCATAGACATTTCAAAGTAACTGTAAAAAGTAATTGTTGATATCAGTCACTCAGAAAATATTCTTCAATACTTTCAACAACTTCAAAATCAATCATTAAAATAATATCCTGCTTCAAATATATCAAAATAATTCAGAAATTGTCCACATTAGTTTTTTGTCAAAGATAATTCAGAATTACTGTAGTTTTTACTTTTTTACTTTTTCCAAATACCAACCACGAGGTTCACCCTCACTCATTAATTTTCAGATTTGTCCCAACTCTTCACGCTCAACTGACTCTTCATAGTGTTCTCCTCAAAAATCCGAACAAGTATTCCAATTAAGGAACGGTTCATCTCGGATGGCACCGTCGAGAACGCCGAAAGATGGATGACCCCTAATCAGACCACTTCGGAAAAAACATGTAAGGCATTATTGTCACCGAGACAAAGCCTCAAAAGGAATTAGCCGGCGTGCTCGTCAAAAAATTAGTCAAATTTGCAGGGGAAATTTTTGGGAATTTTATGAACTAGGAAAACTTCTGGGAATTTCCGAGATTCCGGAAGTTGCCGATACTCAAGAAGTTCGTGTCGAGGTAATTCCATAGAAAACCTATTTCCGATTTTTACAGTACTAATATAGGAAAAATCGGATTTGTAGAAGTAATCAAGACCGAAATCCAAAATGACGTCGAGCTAAATATCGAATTTAAATAGTGCAAAGAACATAAGCATTAATCCGTTCAAGACTAACGTTGAAGTACCATATCTTCTCTGTTGACACGTTCCTCGGTCTCGAGACGAAAACCTGGAATCTGTCTCTCGCGCTTCTTTTCCTTCTGTTTCCTCTTAATTTCTTCCTTTTTTCATCCGTTCCTGTGTCTTTTCCTCAAATAACGATGCCTGGCTTCAAGGAAATGGATCAGTATTGTTACAACAGGTTTGCTTCACCTCCTTCCGCAAATACGACCGTTTCTCACGTGGGAAGGTATGAATCCCTATCCAGCAACAAGGTCAAGAGCGAATCCGAGGATTTTTGCCGTCATTTGATTTCCAAGCTCCATAATGGACCTGTCTCTAAGGTTTCTCGTATTTCTGCCTGTAATGGCTATCCGTGTCTCTACATCTCGAAGATGGGATTCATCAGCGTGATGATTAACCCGGACGTCAGAATAGATGTGACTGTTGATCGTACCGTCCGTATAGTCTACTTTGACAAGTTCACTGTGAGTTGTTACCGCTTATTATTTCCCATATGAGTATTTCATATATAAATGGAGTTTAGGCTACTTTGTGTTCCGATGACCAGACTGCTTCTCTCGCTCACGAACACGCTTCTCTCTACCAGAGCGACGGCTACGTTTACTCCATTTTCCGTACTGGTGGTGCTCTCGACAAGCAAGCAATCGTCGGAAATGAAGGAGTTATTTTCACACTTGGTAAGTCGGAGAAAACGTACGTCATGTCCAAGCTGCGCGAAGGTCCTTCTTCTGTTGTCCCGATCGACCGTCCCATCTGCCCTCCTCTTGATCGTGACTTCACAACTCGCATGTTCATGATTAACGGCGAACTTGGAGATCGGATGATTGACCTTTGCCACGAGTTCGTTTCCCGTGCTCATTTCACAACCATCAACGGCGAACTGAACATTGACGTGTGCGGAATCCATATTCGCCAGGAACGGAACGACAATATCGAAGTTTCCTCGAAGCTGCGTTTTATTCGTTTCGCTTCAATGTCTGGAGCTGTTCAGATCCGTACCCCCTCTCTCGAAATGACTGTCGATGTAAGTTCTATTTATCCCTCAAATTAAAAACGACTGTTATTTCAGACTGAAGGTCGCGGACATGTCGTTGCCCACAAGAAACGTGTCCATGCTTCTCTCACCCAACTCGTTGTTGCTGATGATTCTCAAATTGCCACTATCGACAACAATGGAAAGGTTTCCGTTTCTGCGTAATTTATAGGCACAATTATTACATTACTTTGTTACTCATTTAGAGGTTTTTTTTCAATAAAGGGAATCAAGAAATTCCCTGACTCACGTTCACAAATCTTCCATCATTCAATCAAGTTCGGTTTCTCAGTCAGTTATTTTTCTAGTTTTCATTTGATTCAAAGTACTCAGTTTAGAAATTAAAAAGCCAAAAAATAAATTAACTATAAAGAAGTTTTACAGTAGAATAGCATTGATAGTGATGAATCTCTAAAACACCTGCCCGGTTAGAAAAACATAATTAGATTATCACAGAATTCCATTTCTATCGACAAGGCAAGATACAATAGCTTAGCGGTTCCCTTGATTCAACAGCCTGTCGATTGCTCCATTAACATCACCATGGGCTTCTTGAATCGCACGTAAATTTGCTTCTTGGTTCGTGAATCCCATCGAAACGAGTTGCTCCAATTGGGATCGGAAGCGTTCTTCCGGGGGCCGATTATCAGGAGCACCACCGGCTAAACCAGAAAGTCCTCCTAATCCAGCGGCACCGCCCTAAAGGTAGAAATCAAATAAGCAATTTTAATTTATAACTCACCATTTGTCCAAGTAATTGAATTAATTGCTGAGGATTCTGTCCAAAAAGATTAGGAGCAGAACCTGTGCCGGCAGCAGTGTCTGTTGGTGTACTTTGTCTTGCTGTTGTGTTTGACGAACTTGTCGTTGATGTTTGGCTCATAAGCCCATCCAACCCACTAAAAATAATTAGATAAACGGTTAAAACCAACTTAAAAATCTTACGCAAACATAGTTCTAAATAATCCAGGTGCTTCATTTCTTATTATTTCTATGTTTGTCCGAATATTATTCATGGCTTCCATGACTCTTGGATTCGTTAGGCCCGTAGTTACTTCAGGATTACTGATCAAACTCCCAAATTGTTCTGATAATCTACTCATATCTTCGTCCGGAGGAAGTGAATCACCGAACATTTGACGGGCTTGCTGGAGCATCTGCGGAGACATCATTGTTCTCATGAATTCAGGATTAGACATCATAGATCTCATCATATCCTGCATCCCTGGGGCATTCATCATTTCTAAAAACAAAATCACTAACATATGTTCGGAAAATTACCCACCATTAAGATTTCCGAGCATTCCAGAAGCATCCCCGGTTGCAGGTGCTGGCGAAGGGTTTGTGGAAGTGGGATTGGGATTGGGAGAAGGAACACCTCCCCAAGGATTCGGCAACGCTTCGGCATTTTCTACTCCGGCTCTTTGAGATCGGGATTCTATATTGGAATCGTTGGTATTCGAACTACTCGCGAAAGGATTCGTTCCGCCAGTAGCGGAGTTCAACAAAGGCTCCTGGACGTCCTGATATAGACGTTGAAGAGCCGCCTCTCCTCCAGGAATGCCTTGTAAGTTTCGGATTGCTTGATCGTGATTCCTCATCATCTCGTTGAACATGTTTGGATTTCTTATCATTTCTATTGTTTGACGGATGATTTCAGGATCATTCAATAGATGTCCAATTTCTGGATTTTGCCGAGCAATGTTTTGTATTTGCTCGTTGCTGGAAATCATCGATCGAAGGAATTCCGGGTTGCTGAGCATGTTTTGGACCATTGGATTATTCATCATCCGACGAGCACTATCGAGATTGATCCCAAGACCGGGGATCTGAGGGCTGGCGGTAGTGGTGGCAGGTCTCTGAGTGCCTGGTGGGGTTCCTCCAGAAGTCGTCGTCGTCGCTGTCGCTGCTGGAGCAGCGGCCGGTCGAGAAACAGGGGCAGCGGCGGCGGCAGCCTGATGTCTGATCACCATATGAATTGCCATTCCATCTTTTATGTCTAGAAGTTTATTAATGAAGATAAACAAGGATTTGATATGACAAGGTCCGGGACTTACTATAAGTCTGAAGAGTGTCATGATCTTTCAGAATTTTTCCAGAGAAAATCAGACAAATTTTCTCCACAGGTTGGTTGATTTTCTCACTCAACCGTTCCTTAACCTGAAAGATGGGAAATCAATATATCGAAAGAGTAAAAAAACAAACTTTTCGGACGGTCGAGTTTTCCTTCGTTTCGATTGTATGATTTTCTGAAGTTGACTTCAAAGTTATCGTAATATTGGGGGAATTATCTTCGTCACTATTGTAATCAGCCATTTCAGTATACTTATTGGACTGAAAAATCGGGAAATCAAAAAATAAACACAGAAAATAAAAATCGATTCGGAAAAGGAATTTTCGCGATGAAATAAAATAAAAAATTTCAAAGTTGTGAGTTATTCTGAAATACTGCACAGTGAAGCCAGAGAGTGGGAGTAGTAATACAGTGGATTTTATAGTAAATAATAAGGTTCAGAAGAAACTGGACTACGAAAGCACTGCACGGTTAAAATTAGAAAATGCACAACAAGATCTATTTCGTGTCGGGAGTACGCGACACGAATTTTTCAAATTTTGTTATAAAAAGCTGTTTT
>VOSG01000489.1:14621-26514 GCA_009761265.1 Halicephalobus sp. NKZ332 | reverse complement strand
GGAAATCCGTGATGTCTTGTCGTCTTCAAGATCTCTATCAATCTAGATACCCTTTCAATAGGTTCTAGAGCCACTACATCTTTTCTCATGACATTTTGGGCAAAAATATTCCTGCAAAGTTTTGGAGGATGCCATCCGAGGAACGGAACTTCGGAGATTTCAATATGGGAATCGTACAAGCCCTGAATCAAGACTATAATGAACTACAAATAAAACCAAAGTTACCTCAGTAAATAAATCTCCAACAAATTTCGTAATCATCAAGACCAACATAATTGGCATTCCAAAAGTTATATCCTTCGTAGCTTCCACGATTATTGCCGTAAGACTGATTGTCATTCTAACGACTCCTCCAAGCTGAGCCGCGGCTCCAGCCAAAGCATATTTCCCTAGATCTACTCCTGTCTGAAAATTTATACCAATTAATACATCACTTCTCATTACAAAATCTGAGGTCTGCATCATGTAAAACTTACAACACTGGGGAACAAGTATTCCACGCAAATTCCGAATAATCTTCCCCAGGCTGCTCCTGTCAGCAAGGTGGGGATGAAGACTCCAGAAGGAACATTCAGTCCAAAAGTCCAAAGAGAAAGGATAAAGTATTCAACAGCAAAAATAAGTAGAGTAATCGGTCTAAAGGAATCTGAAAAAATAAAATTTAAAAGAACCAACATTTAAAAATCTTACTTATTGGACTATGAAATAGACTTTTTACGCTTTCTTCTGGGTTCTGGAAAAACAAATTTGCCACAGCACTGTATTTTCCCTTAGGACACCAGAGTTTCGTTACATCAGTCAGATTCGGATTAACTCCAATCGGCTGACAATCATCAACAACAAAAAGCGTTATAAATCCAGTAAAAGCAGAAGCAGCAGCAACAAGCAAACATTCCATAAACTTCTGCAATTTCGTTCTTACATAACTGAAATTCGAAAATCATTTAATTTCTAATTTCTTACGACCCACAATTTCCTGAACTTTGTCAATCTGACGTTGAGATAATTGAACAAAGCTCCAAGTAATCCTCCAATGACGGCAATTATCAAAAAAGCCGGAATTTCCCACATGTTGTAAGAGTTGTTCTGAAAGATGTATATTAACTACATTGATTATCGTAAGTCACTGTAAAAATCGAAAATAAAGGTCGCTCTCTAGAATTCTTACCTCAAAGACTCCAAAATTTGCTAGCCCATTCCATGACAAAAGTCCACCTTCTCCGTAAAATACTCCGAGAATTGCAGATACAGTAAACGATGATATCATTGCAGAGAAAACCATTCTCCATGTCGACGATTGATTCCAAAAACTTGCTCCTTCTTCCAAAGAAAACAGTACACCTCCTATAGGTGCTCCAAACGCTGCTGCAACGCCTGCTGCTGCTCCAGCACTCACGAAATCTCTTTTTTCACGATCATTTCGGAAATATTGGAATATTTTAAAGTCAATCGGAATAGATATACATCTTCCTTGGGAGATTCCGGCAGCAACAGCGGCTCCTGAGTGGATCATTGGACCTTCCTGAAATCTTTTAGTCAAATTAACTTCTCCTAATTTTAAACAAACCTTTCCAGCAGCAAGACCTCCACCGACAGCACAAGCAACTCCGAAAGCTTTCACAACGAGAGTCCTCAGTCTCACGATCCCGGGGATTTGGACACCATTCAAGAAACATTTCACTTGAGGTATTCCAGAGCCGGCAGCACTAGGAGCAAAGTAGATTACTAGGACAGCAGCTATTCCGACGAGGACACAGTTGTAGAGACCCCAAGCGGAGAGAACCATCCAGGCACATCCACCTCCCTCTAGTTTCCGATGGTCACATATCCTAATCACTGAAAATAAGGACTCTTACTATTTAAACTGTCCAGAACAAAACTCACGCTTGTTTATGATCAGGTGGAACTTAATCTGAGCACTGTAGTACACCATGATGTCGATGAAGGACGCGACCAAGGCTGTGCAGATTCCGATCAAGAAACAAACCACCCATCTGTTCAATGATCGTCTGAACAACTGAGCCTGAAAAAACAATCACTAGACGAATTCCAAATTAAATGCCAAAAGACGTCAATATATAAGAGCCGGAAGTCCATACCTGATGGTCTTTGCTTGTTTCTTCGTCTCTATAGAGTTCGTTTTCTACAATTTCATAATCTAAACTCTCGAATTTTTCACTCAAGATTTGCTCGGCTTCATCAGCGGACTGTTGTCTGCGGAATCGGCTCTGACGCTCCTGCTCTTGCCGTCTTCTCTCCATCCTCCTCGCGGCTGCTTGCATGCTGTTTATAGAAGCCACTCTCGCCAATCCTGTCACGGGATCTTCATTGGGATCAAGACTAAAGAAAATGTATTCAAAACATTAAATTAAATACAAAATCAATATAACCTGTTTTGAGAGAAAAGTCTGGATCTAGAATGAGACGAACCAGCCTCGGATATAAGAGATCTTTCGTCATCCCTCAATCTCGGATGTGACCTTCTTATTGGTAACGATGACATGGTAGAATACAAGTAAATATGGAGGAATTAGAGAATAGAATAAAAATCAAAAAGTTCAGAAACAAAATCGCAAAATAATAAACCAGCTGAAAACTGATGACGAATAAACGAAAAAAGAAAAACGAGAACTAGACGCTTGGGTGTTTCCCGCGAGCTTTTCTGACCAAGTGCCTGAATGAAGACTGTTCCCCGCTCTTTGAATGGAAGATTTATATCGACATATCGATGCTAGTTTTTATATATCGATAGGTAGAGTCAGTGTATAGAAATAATTTGTAAATACTAATATTAGAACATCAGTATATGAATACAGATATAGAAATTCCTGAACACCGAGGTATAGAAATATTTTATAATTATCGATATGAGTATATCGATATGTGAATGTCAACAACAAAAAAGTGAATATTTTTTAGATGCTGGTGGTCGAAAACAGATTTAGGGGCGTGATGAAATACCTTTTAGGCCAAGAACAATCTTATCAGTCTAATCAAAGAACATCCAAGGAATAAATTCCCGGTTTTTTCCTAGACTACGACGAAAAGTCTACATGAAATCGGTTTTGTTCATCAGATGATTTTCATTGATTCTGTCAACGCTTGTATTTTTTTGAAGAACAATTGCAATTTCGAAATCGTCCAGGAGACTGATGACCAGTACAAAATTATAAATAAAGACTTTAAAAATCATTCGATTTTTTTCTTTGAAGAGATAGAGACGGAAAAAAGGAAGTTTTTCATTGAAAATTTTCTTTTATTTTTTCTGGGATTGAATAATATTCTATATGCCCAAATTCAAAGAAGTTGTTGATGAAATCAATGGAGTGAAAGATGGAATTAACTTCAGAAATCATGCTTCCGGATTTTTTAGGGATTAAAATTATGGATTGTATTGTTATGAAAAGTCGTCACGAAATAATCTTGAAAGGAACTTCCAGAAGCTTTCAGTCCTTGATTTCATCTTTGTTCTGGAATCACATAATTGCAAAAATTCTATTGTCAATTTCTTACGAAATATTCCCAACACGAATTTCCGGAACTTCTAGCTTCGAATTTTGTTTCCGGGAGTTCCTGCTGGGATTTGAAAAACAAGACGAAGGGCATTCTGAAGTTGACTCCTTCGAAAAAATATTTGTACACACTTAGAGGAAATTCTGCTTCTCTAAATTTGGATTTCTCGAGCCTTTTCTCGACATTTTGGAAAACAGAATAACGTTCTTGATTACCCCCAATTAATCTTTTTCGAAATATAAGTGTAATTAGTTTCCCAAAAAATATTTTCAATTTTTCTTCAAAAATGAACTTTAATTTTTCTTTAATAAACTTTTTAATTTCTTTCCAATAAAAACTTCAATATTTCGGAATGGTCGTTGATCGAATACAGATTATTCTTCTGAAGTCAGGCTAATCCAAAATACGGATACAAAAAACAAAAGCTTTCTTATTTTTAGCCTTGGTTCCTTTTGCATTTTTTTCCTTGAAAGTTTTCCCTTCGTTTTTTCTTCCAGAATATTGTTGACCCTTTTCGAATTTGAACAAGGCATTACTTGGTTAATGTAATTAGTACCTCCCGTGGAAAACTACAGAACAATAACTGTCGAGTATTTTGTCCAGAGTAAATACTCCACATGGTTGACTATCGTAGAACACACAGTCCTCGGTACCCACGGAAGCTTGTTTATTCCCAAACTCAAATAGGATTTCACATTGGAATTACTTTGATGGTTAAGGGAAGTTGTTGTTATCGTTAATTCCTAGATACCCACGGAAGTTCATTTATTTTTAAACCCGAGTGGGACTTCGTTTTGACATTATTTTGATGGTTAAGAGAAAACAGTTTTTATTGTGAAGTTTTTGACGGTCATGGTAAACATGTAATATATTGTACATCAATACATTAAACCGGCTCCAATGGATTAGATGCATCAACATCAGTAATTTACAGACTATTTTCAATATATCTGACGTATTAATAGTGTGAATACGCGTATTATTTCAATCCACTTCCTGTACTGAATGAAGTAATAGTAACGATTTCTGTATTACTTCAATACATCTAATACGCCGAAAGCTGTATTAATTTATTCATATTTCATATGGCACTTATCATGTAGTCTGCACATCAACTATCCAGAACGAGTATCGTCAAAGTATCTTTCCTTGAATTTTTAAGGTTTAGTTCCATACTAAATCTACACGTCTTCATTTTCCCACGAGAATAATTCAGTTTTAAAATACTTTATTCTTGATTTTCTCACATGTTTGAAGATTTTCGAAACCTTTTTTATACTTCAAAAACTTCGAACAAGTTCTTTTAGGTTTTTAGATATTACTCAGTCCTTACAAATGTGTAATTTTCTAATTGGAACAGCCGACTGGCATTTAAATCTTCGAACAGGTTTGAAATGTTCGTTCATCACGCAACAGTGATTTCTATAGAAACGTGTAAAATGCCGTTTTCCGAGAAATGTTTAATCCAAAAAAGGAAAGATTCCCTTGACGTGTGTGGGATTTGGATCCAGAAAGTCTCGTACTCCTTGGACTATTAAATTAATGAAGACTTGACGTCTTTTTTTTAACCTAATAGGCATTTTGGTTTTTTGTTTCAAATTTTTAAATAATAATTGCTGTTCACTCACTTTCATTCAAAAATCGAGATTTTGTATTGATTTACTTTTTGGTAATATTATTTTTTGTCTATGTTCAATCTTGTAGACTTTTTGTTTTTAGAGTTTTGCAACAATATTGTTACGTGCATAAACTTATCTTTAATTTTTAATAATATGGTTATTTATAAATTTTTAATTTTCGGTTTCTATAATGATACAGTCGCCTGTACAATTCGCATCTTTAATTCCCATAATAATAGAGTTATTTATAAACTTCTAATTCTTGATTTCTACAAGAATACAGTCACTTTTAAGACCTTTATCCTCCAGTTTTATAATAATAGAGTTATTTGTAAGCTTTCCAGCTTCAGTTTCTATAATAATACGACTGTCTGTACAATTTTCGTCTTTAGTTTTTATAACGATAGGGCTACCTTCCCAGACATGTACTTTCATTTTTAAATCTTTTCGAATACGAATCTTGGTGTCTAGAAATTTTCCAGATTATAGTGGATTGGACAAAAATAGCGAAATTGTTTTATTTAATGCCTAATTAAAAATTTTCGAAATTTAGAACTTGTATTTCTTCAATCTGTAAATAATTATGTATTTTTTCCGTCATTATCTGTCTTACGTCGAAATAAATGCCTTTCAAAAAATTGTCGGCTTTGTAAATCTTAATCGTTGTCATCTTCGAACAGAAATAGATATTTTTCGAAATTGAAAATTTTATTTTAGAAAGTCGAATTTAAAAATCTTTAAATTCTATATTTCCGGGATGACTTTGTCACTATATATGATTCGTATTTTTAAATATTTTAAAAAGATAGTGAAAACTAATATATTAAATAAGTAGTTTAAAATTGCCGAGTTCTAAAAGTTCTCGAGGGAAATCTTTTTTGGATTTCTTCTGCCAAACAAGTCATTAAGCAAGGTAAATCCGCCCCTGTTCTCTAATTACTCCCTTTCGATCCTGCTGATGATATCTGTAAAAATAGCCATATTAATTGCAGTTTGCCTTTTTGAAGGAGAAATAGTGAAGTTCTTCTCACTTGTTTTGAAATTCTTGAAACTATTTTTACTTTCAAAAAATTGTCTTAAGTCTGCATTTTCTAAACTCAGAAATTGCTGAATTCTGGAGTTTCAGAATTCTAGATCTTTGAAACTTTGAAATTTCGGAGTTTTAGAATTTTTATGACATGTTTCGTGGGTCTCGAGTGACTTGTTTAAAATTCATTGTCCATTTTGTGAATGTTCTTGAATGAGGAAACTGCGTAAATGAGAAAAGTTCCGTAAATGAGGTTTCCAAACTAGGAAATTCTCTTATAAGTCTTTTATTATTTTAAAATACAGAAATTTATTTGCATTCTTACTATGGAATTTCGAAAATATGTTCCAGTTTTATTTTCCATAATTTTAGAACATCGAAATATAAAGAATCCTTTCTTACTGTGGAATATCGTGAGAAATTATTTTTCAATTTTATTTTTTATATTTTGGAATGCCAGAAACTTGGGAAAAAAGTTTTCGGATTATCCATTATTGTGTGATGTTGAAAACACAAAGGAATATTTTATTTATTAGATTTTTGACCGTATATCTAATATTAAAAATATAAAGGGAACATTTGGTTTATTATTCATATTTTTTTATTATAGGATGTTAAAAACGAAGGGAATGCTATTCACTGATCATATTATTTTATTATCGGGTATTGAGAATTAAGGAACTTCATCTGTCCATCATATTTTTAATTACGGGATATAGGAAATTGAGAAATTTATTTGTTAATCGTGTTTTTATTATAAGGGATTGGAAATTAAAAAATCTAATCTGTTGATATTATTCTTAATTATTATAGAGTATTAAAAACTAAAAAACTATCCACTAATCATATCTTTGATTACTATGGGGATTAAGGTTCAAAAACCATCTAATATATTGTCCGGGTTTCCAATTATCACAGGGTATTAAGGATTTAGTATTTAAAGAGATGTTTTATTTATTTTCTGGATTTTCGACCATTAAGGAAAATTTAAAATTAAAGAAAATATTTTATTCACTTCCTGGAATTTTGTTATTAAAAACATGTTTTATTTACTTCCCAGATTTTTATTATTAAAGACATCTAAAATTTAAAAACATTTATTCACTTCCTAGGTCTTCTGTTAAGGAATTAGAAACATTTACTTCTTGGATTTTTATTATATAAAAACATACTTACATCCTAGATTCGCGATCATTGAGAAAAATTTCAAATTAAAAACATATTTTATTTATCTGGATTCCCGATCATTGGTCCTCGAAGTTGTTTCCTGTTTCAACTTTATTAATTTTAATAATTCTTTTTGCAATTAGATTTATTTTCAAATTTACGTTCCACGCAGTTTTTGAGGAAAATCTGTTTTTATTTTGTTTAAAGAAGTTCTTTGAACGTGCTTTAAATTAAAAAACCTTTTTAAAATTCATTGAAATTTCCGAAAAATTCCTGAAAATGAGACTTTTAATTATTTTTTTTATCAAATGTCAAAGTTGATTGAATCCAATTTAAAAAAAATTGAAACTTGTCTAATTTTTAAGAAAAATGATACTTGTCCAATTTAAAAAATGAAACTTATTTAGATTTGGTTTCGAAAAGTAAAGTAAAATAAAATATTTCCAACTTTAAAAAAATAATACTTTTCTAGTTCTGGGAGAAAAATAAAAACTTGTTTGAGTCAGAAGAATAGAAATTCAATTAACTGTATAGAGATTAAAGCTTATTTGAATTTGGGAAAATAAAAACATCTAATTTTAAAAACTGAAACTTGGCAGGAGACGGATTGCTTCCTCTGGGGTCTTGTGTTTCCTGTCTCCTTCATTAGTCCTCAATTGATCCTGACTAACTCTAATCCTTGGAATCAACCTGCTTCCGTGTTTAAATATACTTTCTAGATAAATAAAGCTGTTGATAAATATATTTTTAGGTAAATTCATAAATGATCGATATTCTAAAAATATCCTTGATTTACAACTTTTGTAATTAAACTTTTTTGATTTTTTATTTTTAAACCATTCATTTCTTTAAATTCTCTATTAAATCTATTTTCTTTTTAAAATAAAATTTCAGTTTTTCAAGTTTACTTTTTTTTAATTCCCGAAATATGGAGAATATTTTATGGTGTTCTATTTTTCTACTTTTCAATCTAGAAAATGAAGTTTCACAATTTTCTTTTCGTGTAGGATTTTTCGTTTTTCCATTAACTTTAGCTTCTACTTTTAGACTTTTTTGAATTTTTTTAATACAAAGATGAATAAGGTTATTCACTCACGCAACACAACCTCGTATGTTGCTGCTTACTTTTTGTCCTTTCTAGATTTCATTTTTTAAATCTGAATTTCAGTCTCTTGATTTTTCATTTAAAATTTCTACAATGTCAAATGATTAATTTCCAGTATTTTTCAAAATTCACATCAAAATTGTTTCTGGAACTTCGACATTGATATTTTGTAGTCTTGTCGTGAGTTGGTTACATTTGTGGAATTCAAAAAAAACTTTGTCTTTTTTCTTTGAATTTCTGAACTTCTCAAGACTATCTTGCAAAAAATACACAAATGACAATTCAGTGAACTAATTTGTACCATTGGTTTCTCACAAAGGTTCCGTTGAAAAGAGGGATCTTTGGATCTTTTCCTTAATTTTTCGAAACTCAAAAAATATGAAATTAGATGATGAAATTAGATAAAAGATAATTTATTATATTAATCTAGCATCGATTTTCCTCAAAAGTCGATTTCAGGTGTAGAGTAGTTTCTGCTTATTCTTCGGTTTTTCAAGTTTTTTAAAAACGTGCTATAAAATTAGATAAAAGATAATTTAGTCAATTAGTTCTTGTCACAAGGTTTGTGACGAGGGAAAACCTTTCGTCATTTATCTTCTGAATTTCCAAGTATTTTTTATATAAAGTTAAACGAGAATTTATATCTTTATTTTCTGTAAAAATGGGTCCAAAATTTATTCATTCGTGTCCTGAATTCTCAGACTTCAAAAAGTAATATATAAAGTTTAAAGTTTCTTGAGATAATTTATATTCTTAATTTTCCTCAAGACTTGATCCAAAAATAAAAAATTGTTTTCTTTATTTGTATCCTGAATAGCTGAACTTTTAGAAAGAAGTTATATATCAATCCCATCCGACACGCGATAAATTTATTTTCTGCTTTCATGTTCTTTTGCCGTGGGCAGGGTTTTCGTCTTTTGAAATTTTCTCACGTTTCCTAATATCTCTAAATATCCTCTAACATCTTCTAACATTTCTTCATACTTTTAAATATATCTTAATCATCATGTTGAAGCTACTTGAAGAACCTCGAACATCTTCTAGTTCATGTTCTTACGCCACGAGGTTTTTTGAAAGATGACGACATTACTTCTGGATTGCCTTCATTAATTTGTTTATTTGAAAAAGTTTATTTTTTATGTTTTTTTATCCAAAAAAGTTTTAAAATTTTTCCGTGTTTTATTCAGTCAGACTTTTATGGAAAGGATTGAATTTAATTTAACTCTGTCTCGATTTAGAACGTATATTATTACAGATATTAAAAGTAAGTGGTTTTACGAAGGTGTCTCGGACGGGATTTTAAAAATCTTTTCGGAATTTATAATATCCTTTTCAAATCCATTTTATGAAAATTAAAAATGAATTTCCGAACGTTTCTAAATATTTCATACCGACAAAATAGTTTTCACTTTTTGTTGTGACATTATTTTTTGATATGCACTATTATGGAATTGAACATCATTTTTGTTGTGAGATTCTCCCGAGACGAATTCCAAAATGTTTCTAGAATTTTAAATTCCGAATTTCCTTTTTAAAGTTTTTTCGTATTCTGGAAAATACTCATCAACAAACATTTAAATTAATCATCATTTTAGAAATTCAGGTACTTCTTTCCGAGAATAAAATCATCATCTTAAAGAACAAGGATTTCTTTCCAGGGTCAAAATCGTCATTTAAAGGAATAAGGATGTCTTTTCGAAGCCAAAATTATCCTTTTAAAAAATCGGGTCTTTTCAAGACTGAAATTCAATTCAAAAGATTTTTTATGAAAAACATGTTTTCCTCAATAACCGAGTTTTATCAAATTATCTTTTTGTTTTTTAGATGGATTTAAACATGTCATTTTTGTGGATTTGAGCTGAAAATGCGTCATTAAGAGAAGATTAAAAATTAAAAAACACTTTGATATCCGTGTTGATGAAAGTTCTGAATTGGATAAAGGTGAAGTAAAAGTTTTCTCTTTATTTTCTCAATAAGTTCAAAGCTTGTTTGAATTTGGTTTTAATGAGAGATATTTCAAGAGTTCAAAAGTTTGTGATATTTATAGTTTTATTTTATAAAACAACTTCTTTGATTAGTTTATTTCAAAGGTTTCTTTCAATAGCGGTGAGTTTTAGATTATTAAAACTCATCTAAATCACGGGTATTTCAAAATACAAGTTGGATATTTGTGAATTTTTACTTCTCGAAATTCCTTCGATTTTATTTTAGATTTGTGTCTACCTTAAA
Organism: Halicephalobus sp. NKZ332; assembly: GCA_009761265.1. Taxonomy (NCBI): domain Eukaryota; kingdom Metazoa; phylum Nematoda; class Chromadorea; order Rhabditida; family Panagrolaimidae; genus Halicephalobus; species Halicephalobus sp. NKZ332. Next base: position 15,854 of record VOSG01000489.1, on the reverse strand, counting down.
ATAACTGACTCTAAATTTCAAAAGGTTCTCTTAAATGACGGGTGTTTCAAAATCCGACAAGTTTACGACTATTTCTTGGATGTTTACTATTTATGAAGTTTTAGGATTTTGTTTCTATTTACAACTTTTTTAAAAGATTAATTTTGAATTAGATCAAAGTATTTCAAAAATGCGTTATTTCTGGTGATTTTTCTAATCTACTCTTTCGAAAATTCTTGTCTTTTATTTCTCGTCTCTTAATCCTGTCGTTGGCCTTTCTATAAAAAGCAGGAGTGAGAAAGCTGTCTCCCAAGACTCCATCTCGGGACTCTATCCCAGCCCTCAATCCCAGGACTCTATTCCTCTCCTTCACTCCAGGACTCTATTCCAGGACTCAATCCCTGTTCTCATTACCTTCGAGGTGTTTCTCTCGTTTCCAATTATAGAACCCTTGTCACTACCATGGCAGTTTTCGATTCTTGTAATTCCCTAAGGATTCTTAGAAAAAAATGAATAAAACTTCCTATAAATTTGATAAAAATCCTTGGAATAATTCTCATTAAATTTATTACGGTAATTTTCGCGAGGATTTCGATGGTTTTTATAGAATTCCATGTTGACTTTAAAAACATTTTCAGGTTCATAAGCACCAATGGAATCATTTCTGAACGTTTCTTTGTCGATGAATTTCTCTGATTCCCCGACTCCGGATCCGGAGGAGATGGAAGAACAATGTGGAAATTCACATGTAATTTTTTAGATCAATTAAAAAATACTTTAAGAAAACTGAACAATTTTAAAAACTGAATTTCTAGATTATCTCTGTTGATGCCATCGAAACCTTCCGGATGGACATGGATCGGATATTCCTGGTTTCCACCCTGTTTTCCTCGGTCCTCCAAGTTTATGTTATGGCTACGGCTCTGAGGCATATTAAAAAAAAGACCAGCGATAAATGTATGCATGTGTTTCTCTTCAGTATGACTTTTGCTGATTTCCTACTTACTGGTAAGTTTTAAAGATTATTTTCATAATTAGAATTTAAAAAGGATATTTCTATCCTTGAAGATTTAAGAAAGATATTTACATCACTTTCTTCAAAAGATCTGTTTTCACGAGTGTCTGATCTTTGATTATAACAAAAATTGTAACTAATAAAGCTTAATGGTCTGTAACCTAGGGGAAAATCAAATTTAATTAACGTAGTTTTTAAGTACAAATTACAGGCTAGTAAATATCTGTCTAGAATATAGG
>VOSG01000489.1:0-14380 GCA_009761265.1 Halicephalobus sp. NKZ332 | reverse complement strand
ACATCGAAATCCAACCACGATTTCCGATATAAGTTTGCGCTTTTTTTATTTTAAAATTAATTTTAATTAAAGTTTTTAAATTTGAAAATAGAGTAAAATGTTAATATAGCGTGTTAATATGCGTCCTTCATTTCTATTCGGTTTCTAAAATTACAGGAAACATTAATACAAGGAAATCCCAGGATTTCTTTTTATCAAAATACCAAGGAAACGAATTCTAAGGGGAAGGAGCCAAATAAGGAAACCTCAAGTGGGGGATTAGAGCATGTCCTGGATACAATTCAAAAAGTCAAAAAATCAAAAAATCTCAAAAAGTCAAGGAATTAGGAAATTTTATACTTTAAAAATAAGAAAATCCGAAAATCTTAAAAAATTAGAAATCTTCTGGAATAATTGGAGAGAGAAAAATTTCATCATGAAACTTATGTTTTAAACAATTATTTCAGCAATCTGCTACCCATTGGAACTTGCTCCCAGGGTAGAGTTGGTTTCCGCTATTCCTCGGTTCTTGAACCAAACAAACCACATCGTTTGCTGGGTCGCCCTGATCATCTCGAGTCTCTCCCTCGTCTTTTTGAATTTGGACAAGCTTTTTTACTTCCGATTCCCATTACGGTAAGCTCATAAACTATTTTTATCAAATACTATAGTTTTCTGAGGTTACAGTACCTTCACAAATTTTGTTATTTACCGTAACTTTCATTGGAGTACTGTATTTCCAGAAAATTACTCTAATATTTCAAGGTTATAGTTTTTAAAAAGGAAAATTTCAGATATGCTACAGTGTTCACTCGTTCCAGAGCTATCATGATAATTTTGTGTTCGTGGATTTTCTCGATTGTTTTTGTTATTTTTGCTTGGCTAACGAACTCCTTCGACTGTGTTGATGAAGATTGTAAAATTCTGGCTATATTCCCGAACAGACTCCACATCTACGTCCCTTTCATGATCTTCGTCGGTGTGATCCCCACAGTGACGAGTTTGGTTGTGGCGATTTTCATCATGAAGATCGTTTCTCAACATCGGAAGCAACTTGCTGAAGGTATTTTTACTTTCTTCATAACATTGAAACTGGAATTTTATGGAAGCTTTTCGAAATTCATTTTGAGACTGTTTCTCAATGATTTTAATTTTTGATTTCTAAAGTTAATTTCTTTCAGAAAGATCTCTTTTCCAACCAGGAACTCCAGGAAGAACAAATTCGATTTTCGCAATAAGAATGAGGACTTTCTATTTCATCTTCATGACTACAGTGTTCACAGCCGTCACGCTTCTGCCATACCGGCTCGTGGGTCTCCAGAGATCCTTGAATCCAGGAAGGACTCCGGATTGTTTGACTGTTTTGTTCCTCTGGGTCATGATGTACATGGTTTCTTTGAACTCTGTAAGTTTTTCGGAAATAATCTTTTAAATAGCTGTTACCTTTAAGTAATTCATTTTTCCGGTAATTTTTATCTTAAATTGGGATCTTTCAGATAATAAATCCTCTGCTTACGGTAACTATTCTCCCACAATACCGCATGACTGTCGTGAAATATTTCATCCGTCGAAAGTCAGAAGAAACGGCCTATACTACAGCGAATACAGTTGATCTATAAATTCCAAATTTAAATTTAATTAAATTACATTTTTAAATTAAATTTACATTTTAAATTTTAATCTTTAATTCAAATTAAATTTTCCTAACTTTTGAAATTCCTTGAATTTGTTTTATCGTCTGAAGAAAAAATAAACTTTTCTTACATCACTTGAACATTAAGAAATCGAAAAACTTAGCGAATTACTCCATTTGATTGAATTACAGAAATTTGGTTTTACGGTTATTACGTGTTTTTAGTTAAGGGGTAACTGGAAATGCCCCGAAAACGTGGGGGCGAAAAGCTTGTGCCTTTGACTTTTCGATTTTAGGAATCAGAAATATTACAGTGTCCCCTTTAACATCTACAATTCTAGGGAAGAGGAACGTTGGGATAGTTAGAAAACTCTCGAGACGAAGGAGAGGAAGATTTTTGTCTTTTTTCGATTTCTTTAAAATTTCGAGAGAATCAGAATTTTCAAAAATCTTAGAAAGATGACATTGGCATGATCAAAAATACCCTTAAACCCGAGGGGGCGAAGGATTTTCTCCCACTGTTTGTTGACTCTCATAATCCTTGAACCAAAATTGATAATCTTCTTTTAAAAACCATTAAATATTCTCAGGGTTTCGGAAAATGACGAATTTTCCTTAAAAATCGTTTCTCGGGGGGTTCGGGGTCTTTCAGATCTCTCTTGAACGAACACACAAAAAAATCTTCAATCAAGTTTCTTTTTACAAAAGATCGAAACACAACCAAGACGGTAATTAAATAAAATGTGCCGTATCACACGTCACCGTACACACGTCAGAAGTTATCATTCCATTTCATTTTTATTGTATTATTCCAAATTACGAACTCAGACTTTCGTGACGGGAATTATCCTTCCTATCAAAAGTACTTCGGATTTCGGAGCTACAGCGTTCTCCCAAAGGAGTTCTTTATTTTTTAGAACTTGAAAATCAGGAAAACCGAATACGACTAATAATTTCTCGATATTTTCCAAAAACCATATTATTGTATTAGAAAAATATTTTATATTCAAAATTTCCAGAATTTACAGTATATACTAAATTTACAAAACAAATTTCCTTTATCTCCAAACTTTTCAGAATTTATATTACAGTGTCAAAACTGAGTTTCCATCAAGCCGTTCCGAGAAGGACCAACTCCCCGTTGAAGTCCCCAAAGTTTCCGGATCTCTTGAAAAATCTGATGGAAGGCTCCAGTCTAGACCATTTCTTTTCTGGAGCTCCGAAAACAGAACCTTGATTCTTTTCCAATGGAAATCCGAAAGGAGAAAGATCCTCAGAATCCGCCTGGACAGGAGCACAGAGGGACAGCGGGATGGATACTGTAAATAACTATTATTTTAATCATCTAAAAAGATCTTACCGAGCAAAAGGAAAATGACGAAATTGCAGATTTTCGTGACAGGATTCATATTGGTTTGAAGAAGTTCGCTGCAAATAGATACTGTAATTGTGAAAAACAAAGTAATCCCGGAAACGCGAGAGTAATTTCAAACATTTATATAAAAAAGTAAACGCTGTATACTTAAAATTAGTGAGAACTAATTGTTTACATACTGTAAAGAATATTGTTTGTAAGGAAATTAATTTTTAAAACTCATAAACAACAAGCGCCATCATTTCTGTACTGTGGCAAGATATGCTGTTGATGGAAAAATAATTTCGACGAGTTAAAGGACAATAGGAAGTTATTCCTTATATATCTAATGAGGAGCTAATCTATCGGATAAGTTCAAATCCACTGAACAAATATTTTTATCAGGGAATTGAAATTAAGGCATGGTCCCAAAAAACAACACATGTCATTGTTGAAAATCACCAAGAATTTCTAGAAGGCCCTGTTGCCAGGGGGGACAGAACCCCAACTCAGACGTATTTGAAAATTCGTTCATTAGTAATTTTTAATCCGGTAATTGGAACTTCTTTAATTTTCTACTTCAATGGATCTCGGAGAGAAAGAGGAGGCGGAAAAAGGAAATGGCAATTAACATTGTGACGTAATCTGTAGTAAGAATATGGTGTCAGAGACAAAGGAAGAAAATTATGTAAAAAATTTGATCAAGTTTCGACCGAAATACAGTAACTTGGTGTTTTGGAAATTTTGGTGGATCAAGAAAACTATAAAGTTGAAAGTAGTAAATTAATATGCTTCAAAAATCCATTTTATATTTAAAAACAAAATCATAGAACAGTCGAGAAATGGCGTAAACAAATTAATATACTTTAAAAAAATTTAAATTATCTCTTAAAAAGGTACGGTAGACAGCTCTGAAAGGAATTGCGAAGAATGTTTCAAATTCAGTTTCTACAATCTCAAAGGAAAAGAGAAACTCACGACCTTTGCTGTTTTCAAAAAAAATTATTGAAAACCTAAATAAGGCAAAATTCAATCAAAAACATTTACACCTGTCGAAAGTTAAAAAAGTTATTAGATTAAAGGTTGGCCTTTTAATAGAGTGAATAGGAAATTAAGAGAAATTTGGCAGAAATTCAGCGAACCTTTTTAAAAATTATTTTTAACCTTTAAAAGTTAATTTTTGCAAATTTGGAATCATTTAAAATTCATCACTTTTCAAAAGTTCAATTCTTTCATTTTAAACCTTATACATATTTTAATTTAATATGTATTAACTTTAATAATATAGATATTTAGGAAAATTTAAAAAAGAACATATCCAGGAAGTTACCGAAGGAAAAAGTATTTTTAAAAGTCATAAGCCGATGTTTTTCAAATGTCATTGTCTTTTTTTGACGTGGTCAATATTGAGGAAAAAGGCTTTTCAATGACCCGGATACGGCAAGATGGACATGTCTCAAGGAGTTGAACACGACGAGATAAACATCGTTTGGTGACTCCGGCATAATGTGAATGCTTTTCGGAGACCGGAACATGACAAAGTAGATATCTTTCGGGCTCATATAACAAGGTGAACATTTTCTGAGTCTTCGTACAACATTACTAATACTCTTTAAATATTCCAATTTAACAAGGTAGACATCCCTTGAGGATCCAGATGTAGCAAGGCAGACATCTTCCGAAAACTCACGTAACAAGGTGTACATCTCTCGAGGACCTGGATATAATGGGATAGACATCTTCTGAGGACTCAGATAGGATGACGAGTGTCTTTCTAAGGGCCGGATGTGACATAATCGACACATGTTTATACTTCTAATTCTGGTCGAAACACGTAGTCAAGTGGGAAAATGGGATTAATATTGAAAAGGAGGATAAAAGTAAAAAATTTCAGCCAAACAGAGGTCGGTAATAGAACAAACTACAGAGTTGAAGATTTCCCTAGGTACATAACATATGACAAAAAGTGATCAACGAAATTTTGTGGTGAGACTAATCACTTTTGGTCTTTACTCTTTGAGAGAAAATTTGAAGAAATGATCTCGCCATTAATATTTTTATATTTATTTCCCCGACTGTCGGATTGTCTACTGAGCCATTAAAGTAATTTTACTTAAAGAAGATCCTTTCCAATTTAAAAAACTCAAAGATCACCTACTTTTAAAATTTAAAATTAAGTTGTCCAACTCGTTTTCATTTAAACTTTTCAAAATGGAAACGACATTAAAAATGAATAAATTATTCCGTTTTTTTCAACGGAGAAAACATTGAAAATAGGAATTCTAATCTAAATCTAAGTGTAAAGATTAGTTTTTTGGTGAAATTAGATACATTAGAATTCTGGATTAAAATGTTCATAACTCAATTTCTTTCGTAAAATTAAATATCTTAAATTTTTGGATTAGGAGATTGTATATAATTCAATTTCTTTCGTAAAATTAAATATTTCAATTTTTCTAGATTAAAATATCCACAAGTCAATATTTTTCATGAAATTAAATATTTTAATTTTTTTGTGGATTAAAAGGATATGTGTAGCCCAAGATTTTTCAAAATAAAATTGAATACATTAGACTCGTAAATGAAGAATAAATATTTATAAATATTATTTATAAAACTAGATACTCTAAGCTCCTAAAATTAGAAAACGATATCCACAGGCCAAGAATTCTTTTTGCAAAATTAAATACTTTTAACGTCTGGATTTAGAAAAGAAACACTCATAGGTCAATATTTCTCGAACCCTCCTCGTGGTTGATATTTACGCAAGTTCAAACAGATTCGCGTCATTACTAGATTCTTGAAATACCAAGTTCTGAAAATATTAAGTTACTAAATCACTAAACCTTTGGATTACTAAACTCCTAAAATACCAAAGTCCTAAATTACTGAATTACCAGCCCACTAAAGTACTAAATTACTAGAGTACTAAAATAATGAACAACAGAGAGCAGAGAATGAAGAAGATAATCGTGGAATTAATTTCTCTCCTCTTATGAGTGTGCATTTATAATTGTTCCAAAACACTTTTTTAGAAGGAAAACTATGGTATCGAAAAATCTAGAATCAAAATTACTACGAAATAATCCCAACACGGATTTTAGATTCTGAATTTTAGTTCCAAAAACTATATTATATAATAACACTATATTTGTGTACAACTCACGGTAGTATGGAAGAATGGTAAAATTAATATCATCAAAAACATCCTCCATAAAATTGTACACTTTTTATTTTCTACTAATTTTTAATTTAAAATTGCTCTTAATCAGAGAAGCTCTAGTCCAAAGGCATTTTCAATTTGAGCATATTGTTCAGATGTTCACTAATCGTAAATACGACATTTTAAAATTGTATTAAATTACTAAAACCAAAACTACAGCTGCTATGAAATTGCTGTAAATCAACTTATTTTTTATCATCCAAAATGTCGAACTTTGGATGAAAGAAACTACATATTTTTTCTACAGTAGGTTACACGAGATGGCACGAGTTATTATGTTATTATTTATTCACCTTATTCATCTTTTTATGATTATACAAAGTTTACTTCGACCAAGGGGTAGAAGATAATTATTCTATGACGAAACTAAAGATGAACATAATTGCAAAAACACTTCCACATTAGATTCCGGAGTTTCCCGGAACTTAATTTTGGTTACTTTTTCTGCGTCATATTATTATAAAACTACAAAGAAAAGTTATTAAAAAGTAGTCACAATACGAATTTCCAGGGTTACATTATCAAAAAAATTGCAAGTCATTATTACGAAATTATTCCAACGAACATTTTCGAAACAGACCTCAATAGTTTTAAATTCTAAAATCTCAGCTGGTATCTGTGCTGGAAATTCAGCCAGTTTTTATCGTATCTTTAGTCCTGAATTATTTACCGTACTTTTACTTTTAAATTATTTATCCATTCATGAAGGAAATTCATTAATTTTTAGAATTCTTTCGAAAGCACAAACATTCCATACACAACATTTTTGGAAAACCACCTGCTGATTTTAAATATGAACGCGGTCATGAATTCGAGCAGATCGACACCAAACATTATTTCCAAGTATTTATATATACGTATGTATAGCTATTCATATATACTAGTACACGTATACGCATATCAACAAACATAAAGCACCTGTACTACATATATACACTTACATATTGATACATTTATATATGTTAATACATATATATAATACCAATATTTAATAATAGGATCATGTAAAAATCTATACACATTAATAAATATACATGAACATAAAATTGTCTATATTTATGAACTTTGGTATAAGCCCATATATTTTTATACGTCTATAGATATTTGTAAATACTGTAATGAAGCTTTATCCAGTCTGATCCCCCCGCAGTGACCTCTTCAGCATCATTAACGACTGCTACTCAAAGGACAACGGAGACGAAGAGAAAGTATATCTTGTGGACTTTCATCAAGGAGAGAAGGATTAAGGTTATTCTCCAAGATAAATTTTTTACGAAAATATTTCAATAAATAGTGGATTAACTTACTGAAAAATGGACACTCGACTTACTCCCACAGGAAAAATTAAAAACTTGTTTGTATATGGAGGAATTTAAGAATTTCGTAGAAATAAAAAAATAAAAAATTTTGCAAAAGTAAAAAATCAAAACACTTTTAAAACAGAAAGGTACTTCTGATGCAAATGTTGAGGAATTCAAAAATTTGTAAAATTTTCACCTAAATCTTTGTAACAACGGAAATACAAAGTTTGTATTTACTCCTACATAGATGTTTTAAAAATTAGTCTAGAGATAATTTCACAACTATTTTGGTGGTAACTTCAAAAGGTAACTCTCATGGTAAAGATACAGAGTTCATTTTCTTTTATATGGGGGTTCTGGAAGTTTCCATCTAGACGATTTCGTGAAAAACTCTATTTCTGATTTCTAAAATTAGGTGGATTTTAAATTATTTGATAAGGAAGTGGTCACCTGGCCTCTGGTGTCTGCAAATTCTATTAAACGAATTAAGGAAACAGAGATTTCGAAATTCGAGTGAAATAAAAATTTCAGAAACGTCAAATAGGGTCACTGTAAAAGAAATTTATGGAGGTGGTTGAAAAAAGAAAATTCCGAAATCAGTTATCGATGTCTCAGAAGAGAAATTAATTCTTGTTGTGAAACCTTCACCAAGTCTCACAATCATTGAGCACTCTTATCCGAAATGTCAAAAGTCACAGAACATTTCCACAACAGAATTTCGAAACTACAGAAAGTATCATCATGTCAAGTGTCTTTGGAAGAACCAAGGAATGTATATTTATATATATCGTATATAGTGATTGTTCTCTGTATTATTTATTTATTTCTCTAGAGCTATATTGCATTATAAAATGAATTCGGTGAGGAAATAGAAAAACAATCACGAGTCGAAAGAAGTTCTCGATCAAATCCGAGAAGAGCAAGTCTCTTGGGATTTCGTAATTAAAATTTTAGACTCTTGGGATCAAAAAACAGATTTTGAAGTAAAAATAAAAAAATTACTTTTTAATTTTTGGACAGAATATCTTAAAAACCATGTGATATAATAATGGAGGAAGAAAAGTTTAAAACTGTAGTTTTTCATTATGATGTCACAAAGCATAGAGTGGTCATAAGGTAATTAGCATTATTTATGAATGATGTCCTACTGTTTACCTGTTTGAAAGTAGGATTACTAATTTATTAAAAAATAAAGCTTAATTATTTTCTAAAAACAAAATCGCAGTTAATTTTTGACAAACAAAAATATTACTTTTTTAAAGATACAATTATTAATCATTTAAAAAATAAAATTGCTATTAATTATTTCCAAAAAATAAAATGCAAGTTTGAAACTATTTTAATAGAGAAAAAGTTTCTGTTCGAGACTCTTTAATGAATATTTTATCCTTTCATTTTAATTTCGATTAATATTTTAGTTTTTCTCATTAATTTTCATGTTCTCAACGTTGATAAAAATTAAAGCAGCTTTTACACACAGAATTAAATATTTATCAGAAATGGAAAAAATCCTTGGACAAAAAGCATTTCTAAGTTTATCAAAAATAAAAGACCTTTCGAAAGGTCTCGAAAAGAAATATTTAAAAAAATTCCAAATAGGAAAATATTTCTCAGAATCCTAGACAGAAATATTTCCTTGACATAATATAAGTGGTGTTTGTCCTTTGAGTCAGAACGGAAAAACTTATCTGGAAAACAAGATTCGATGTTCACTTATGAGTAACGTCACATAAATCCACAACCTATTTTTGGATTGCAGAAATTAATTTTGACAGTTCATGCCGATAACTGAATTTCTCGAGATGTCTCGGTCACAATGTTTCTCAAAAAAGAAACCTTAATTGAAACTGAGGAAAATAAAGAAGTACAGCACCGAAGAACACGAAAAACTGATCTCCATTGAACTCTGGATTAAAAGATGTGGATAAGATCCCTTAAATCTGCTTCTTAGTTCATTCAAGATCGGTGATGTTGTTTATTGAACATTGTACAATATTTTTTATTTTATTTAATTACTAAAGTTTGCAGAAAAGATACTAATGCTTTAATTTTCCAACAATCTTTGAATGAACCAACAACCAAGAGTTTCATTTCCTGATTAATTTCAAAATTATTCGAGAATGTAGTACTGATGCTAGCCATCACAGAATTGCTTCTTTCATACGCAAAGTTCTTTATCTCACACGGAAATGCTTGACGTTGATAATCGTTTTGTTGAAGTTTCATAAAAATTATTAATGGATGGATGAATTTCAGTGTTCTATAAAATTAAAGAACTTTAATTTTTATATTTAATAAATTTTATCATTATGAAATTCGTGAAGAAAATTGAGTTTTGCACGTATTAGGAGAATTCAATTTCATTAAAGAAACAATAAAATGACTCATAGTTGATTATTATCAAGGATACCTTGACTTTTGTTTTTTAGTCGCTGTTTTTGTAGAATTATTCACATGAATTTTTCATAAGATGGCACTAAAAATAAACTTATTTTTACTTTTGGTACAAGACAATCTGACAGTACGTGCATATTAAAGTTGTACATATTTTTGAGTATTTTCTTTCTACAATCCAGACATGAATTTTTACCAGGTGATACTCAAAAAGAAGTGGGAGCAGATAAAATTATTTTTATTTTTCTTCTGAATTCAAATACAATACTCAGATACAGTCCTATTAGTCAAAGATTTTGAAAAGAAATTTTGAGTTGCAAATTCCGATAAATTTATTATTTCTAATTCCTTTAGAATGGCATTTATCCCACGATTTTTTGTTTACTATTTTCCTGGTATTACACTCCCTCACAATGGATTTACTTTATAGTCGTACAAATCTTTTGCCACGGGAAAAAAGCAAAAATATAAAAAAGGATCAGAATATAATGTATCGAGTATGGTCATTCTTTTGAAATCTCACTTAATTTTAGGAATAAACGAAATCATAGTGTTAAAAATTTCGTCACAAAATTCAGCGCAGAATTCTACTCAAACTCAAAAAAGAACAAATTCGCCGATTTTAGAGTTCGTGGCGAGAGTTATGTCCTTTTCCAACGACATTGGCTTTTAAGTACTTTCGGATAAGCTGCATATGATCTTTAATTCCTCTTCAGAAAAAATAACGAAAATAAAAATGCCGAAAGAAAATTTAAAAACAAACATATAGTGATCAATAAACTTCGATTTGCTCCTTAAATCTCATAATTGCCCAATTTTGCAGTTTTCTAACAAACAATTTTTTATCTGGTCTTCAATATGACAAAGAAAATTACAATTTCTAAAAGTCCATGAAGCTGAGGTTTCACAAATTGCCGTCTTTGTATTTTTTGCATAAATGCACAACATGATATACTGAAACGGCTTCAATGTACTAATGGCAGCGTACCAATCAGTACTTCTCGATGTATAGATGTGCTTGTATGATGTATTAATAATTCTAATATGTAGATATGTTGATATTATACATCGATACAGTGTGTCTCGTGCATCGGTGTACTAATGATGGTGTATTAACTATTATTTCCGATCTATAGATATGATCATATTATATATTAATGCGTTGTCTCCAATGATCCTATAATAGAAGCTGTTTTAATCCACTAATATATTATGTAATACGTATCAGCTTGTGCTTTTATGAACACGTCTAACGTGGACTGTTTGCTTCTATTTTTACCATGATTGTGTCTCGCAGTCCTCAACCCAGGGGGATAAGATTTTCTCTTTTTTGATTATACTTTAAAAGAATAACTTCCGATTTTCATTCTATTGGACTGTAGTTTTTTGCTATTCTGTGGGAATCTGAGTCAACGTCTGAAATTAAAATTGCCTGAAAGAATCAAAAACCTCTTGTCCTTGTAGCTTCGAAAAGAGTTCTATTTTTCAACTTTATGGTTTTGTGACTCCGGAAATATGATATAGAAATTTGGATGTTTGATTCCTTTGAAAACCTGTGGAAATCCGTGTTGACCATTTCGTGACAAAAATCGTTTTTAATTTTGTACTCGTAATTGAAAAGTGATTTCCACAATGGAAATGCAGTACTGTTTTCCTTATAAGAGTTGTGAAAAGTTAAAAGAATTTGTATCAGGAAAATTTTGAGAAAATATTTACTTCCAGGTTCTATAATACTACAATAGAAAATAGTGGATTTCGCAATGAAGATACAGTATACCTATTTTGCCGTGCAGAAGTTCTATAATTCTTTAGAACATTGCAAAATTGGTGTCGAGATAATTTTAAAAAAATATTTACTTGTAATTTGTACAATATCATAGTTACGAGCTAAGGAAAACCAATGGAAAATTTTCTTTCGCAATTATTTTCTTAAATGAGACGTTTTCTCCAACGTAAAATTTATGTAATTCTTCAGATTTCGATTAATAAACAGATATAATTTAATTTCCCAAGTAATTTATGATTTAGTCTAATATCCAGTTTTCCGGATCTACTAAAAAAGTGAATTTGTCGTTTTAGAAATATCCAAAAATGCGAATTTGGTATTTTAAAGAAATTCAGAAAATGCGAATTTGACATTTTTCGGAAAACTTAAGAATTAAACTTACTCCAAAAATAGTTTTTTGACTCTTGGACCCGGTATTTTGGCTTAATCCTAGGCTTTTTAATATTGTAACCGTCTTACGCAATTACTTCCTTGAGTTATTTGTCTAAATTTAAATTGGGCTTAAATTTTAAATCTTTGAATTTTTTAAATTCGTTTTACAATTTTTTATTTCCGCTTTTTTACGTTAGTGTTGATTTTCGGGAAAAGTTTTAATTTTTCAAAAGCTTATTTTGTTAATCCGAGACTACGGTAATTCCGTCATCTCTTCAAGAAGGATCAAGATGGGCTTTCGAAAATGAAATTTTTCATTCTTCGTTCTAATTTTAAACAAACATGTTCCTTTTTGTTTGATATTTTTAACTTTTAATGGATAAGATAAAGTTCTAAATTAAAATTTCGAAAAATATATGAATTGAGAACTACAGAATTCATCTTTTATTATATCTCGTAAATGCAATATTTACCCCTTATGGTATTTGTTCACTAGTGTTATTTGATCTCCAGGAACTCGCATCAATCACAAAAAAGAAGAAGCTACTAATGGTGTAAATTACTGGAGGGAAAATATCACATAATCCCTGCGAAATTCTAAAGTGCCTAGCAAATCCAATAACTCGAGGATCTTGATGTTCTGTAATTTTATTCAGAAATTGTAAACAAGCAGATTCTTTGAAAACAAAATCCTTCACTTTTATCTCGAAATTAGCTCCCTGAAGAAGATAATTAAATATACTTTTATGGATTTCTAAATTTTTGAGAAATTTGTGCTAATGTCTTTTATTTTTGAATAGTCTTTTTGTTTTCTAAAATCTTCATAGACTAAATATAACTCGTTCAAAATGTACAGTAATAGGCCTCAAAAGGTTATACAAATCCGATTTAAATTTAGACTCACTTATTTTTATTCTCAATTTTCTGTGACCCTGATATCACTTACTTTAATAACATAAATAGCATATCGAAGATAATAAAAAAAAATAACGAAATTTCTGAAAAAGTAATTTTCATGTATTTTTTCAAGTTTTTCGACCTCTAATTTTTTAAAATTATTATCTTGTTTTAGTTCTTTAAAAGTTTCCGAAAAGTTCCAAAACTTTCTTGAAACGTGGGCCTCTAAGAGAGACTCTGTTTTTGCATTCTGTTGACTCAGTCTTTTAATTAGTTTGGAAAGTCCGAAAACTTTCAAAGTTATTTTTCACCAGGAAGTGTTTGCAAATATTGCAAAGGTAGTTGTTTATTATTTAGGCAAACGGTGATAGATTCAATTTTTTATCATTGTAGGGATAAGTGAAGATGATTTTTGTTATGAGTGTTAGTATATTTATTTTTTTCATTATTATGAGAGTAACAGTATCCTGAAATTCGAATTCCGAGAACTTATGTCCAGATTATTTCACAAGTTTTTCTATGTTATAGTAATTGGAACCCTTGAAATTAACAATTATGGCAACTAGAACATTTCGGAATCCCAGGAATTCGTATCGAGACAATTTCGAAAAAATCCTTATGTGTAATTTATTATTTTTATCATTTCCAACTATATTCTTTGCAATTTTGATTGTCTCAAATTTTGTTGTTTTCCTCTCTTATAAAATTAAGTAGAAGAATATTCCAAAGGTTTTCCCTTTGTTTTCCTTTCTGAAAAATTAGAATCGATAAAAGAATATAATAGCTAAGTTTTCATAAAATATCTGTGAAATTTTTAAGTGAATTCCTAATAAACTTTTTGTGCATCTTTAGTGAAGTTTTCTGTGAAGTTTAGTCTGTAAATGTACCCGTAGTTTTGAGGATGGCTAATTGGTTAACGACGGATAGTGATTAAATTACACATTGCGCACATCAGTAGTTTTTTAGCTTCATATTTAAATGCGTTTGAATTTGAAAATAAAAAATTTAACTGCTAAGAAATCTTTGGTAAATATTTAGTATATATATAGAATTAACTTTTGTCTGGGCTTTTGTTTCTGTACTTTAGGAATGAATAATTGACTAAATAATTTCTAGAGATAACAGGAAATTAAATTTCCAAGTGCTCCTTATTCAAAGTAGTATCAGATAATATGGAATTATAAGGTTAAATATCTACACAATTGATGTTGTTATTGATTGTGCATATTAGCCTAATTGTATTTGTTTACATATTCTCGCTTGGATCTGAAAAATAAGAACTTGATCAGATACTTCTTAAAAATAACACAAGCTTAAATTCTGAAGTACCCCAAATGAAGTAGCACTAGATAACATAGGATTATGAAGGTAAATATCGAGCGAATTGATGTGATTATCTTCTGTCTATTTCGGATTAATTGCACCTATCTTCAAGTCCCCC
>VOSG01000488.1:0-19576 GCA_009761265.1 Halicephalobus sp. NKZ332 | reverse complement strand
CCCCTTGCCGTAAGTATACTTGGCGTCGATGAGGACACTCAAGTCGTCCGAGATCGTTATGAAAGAAGGTGTCTTTATGTTCACATCGAACTTCGGAAGGACGTATTTGTCGACCGTGAACGTCTTGATGAATTTAATCCCGGATTTCGTCGTGACTTGGATTTTCCAATCTCCAAGTGGAGGTTCGGAAGCCAGCTCCAGAAGTCCGGTGAAAATCCCTTTCGTCAAAGCGCGGTCGTCGAATTGCGAAATGACGTTCTGGCTCGGGTCCTGGATCTGGACAGAGATGACGTCTTGGTAGGGGGTCAGGTTGGGGTTCACCACGATGATTCGGTAGTTCACTAAAAAATCAGAAATTAAAAATATTCTCAACACGAATTTCGAGAAATATAAACCCCCACTTACCTTGGTTTCCTGGCTTGTAGATAGGTTTGTCGGTTTGAACAAAAATGCTCAAACTTTTCTGGTTGAAGAAGATCTCTTTTTCATCTTCGAAAAGAATTCTGCTCGAAATGGTCTCACAGCGAACATAGACCTTGTATTTTCCTTGAACAAGAGCTTCAGGAGAGAGATTAGGGATTTCGATAGTTTGGGGAACTCCGGCCCGGACGTTGTTGACTACTCTCGCTCCGATGGTTTCGTTCTGATCTGTCCTGACTTCTACCCTGATGATGTGGTCGGTCTCCTGGGACTTCAGGATATTCACGGAGACAGCATAAGGGAGACCTGGACGAACTATATTCGGAGCTACTACGATATACGTTCCAGGACTAAAAAGTAAAAATTAATAATTGAATGATTTAATAGAAACAACATTTGAAATAAAATTAAGTAAAAAAAATAAAACCTACTAATGCTTCTCGGGGGCTGGGGTTGTCGACGGAGGTCTGAAGATCGGGGGGTCATCCGGGATCGGAGGAGGTCCGGAATCCGTCAAATTTCCGTCTTCTGAAGCACCCGAAGAATCGGGAACGGCGAAGGACGGAGTAGGGTCCGGATTTATTGAATCCTCTTTCACTTCTGGAGCATCACTTTGAGCAAAGCTTCTGGAGAAAAGAAGAAGGATGAAAAATGATAGATACTGTATCGGCGGACGCAGACGCGTCATGATCTGCAAAAATTCTAATTTTAATAAAATATACAGTAACTCACAAAATGAAAAAAATAAAATAAATATATAGTTCTCGAAGGAAACGAATATAGGATAAAAACAGTGAAATTGTTGACTTTTCACGTAGTCACGGGTCTAAATCAAGGTCAACTGGGGGTACCATGAGGGACGACAATGATTCAGATTTGTCATTATTCATTTTCTATTCAAAAGAGCCAGACATTTCTATTTTAAAGTTCTACAAGTTAGTAAATCAAACTTTTTTTTTTTAATTGAAAATTGAGAAATGTTAATTTTATTCAAATCAAAACTTAAAAATTGGCTTTCATGCTTTACTGTTAACATGAAAAACGGCTCGAAAATTTCCAAAAGTTCCAAAAGGTCAAATCCAAGAAAATTCTCAAATTTCATAAAATTCCTCTTCAAAATTGTAATAACTCGTGCCATTTTCAAAAAAAACAAAAATCTCAAGAACGCAGCTGTCAAACAGCACATTTAAGAAATAGAAACCAAACTCTTATCCGAAAAATATAAAAAGATTAAAAATTATAAAATTTCAGAACTATGATTATGAAATTTTCTTAAAAATTATAAAATCACAATGTTTAAAAAACTAGAAATTATGGTACTTAAAGGAATTTACTAAAGTTAAGGAAACAAAAAATTCAGGAAGACTTTTCCTTTGCAAAAAATACAGGAAAATATTAAATTTCCACAGCAATTAGAAAATGGATTTTTCACTTGTTGATTCAAGTTTCGAATTAAATGACAGGAAATTTCAAAAATTAAATTAAAGATTAAAAAACAAAAACTTCAAGGAACTTTTTACTTTGCAGAAAAAATACAAGGAAATATAAAATCGTTAGAGCGATCAGCAAATGGATTTTCCACTTGTTGATCCAAGTTTCGAAGTAGAAAAAAATGAAAAAGGCTGATGTGAAAGATGGATAATCCGGCCGACGGACAAGTTGGGCAGGTACGTGATAGAATAATGGAAAACATTAATTGTGTGGAAGCTTAGGAAAATAAATTGAGATTTTGAAGATAAACGACGAAGGATATAATTAGAAAGCAGTTTTCTATATAAGCATAAAAAATATCCAATTTCGAAATTCCCACCAATTAATGAGATGTTCTGAAAGTCAAAAATTAAATGTCACGGTGGAACAACAAAAAATTTAAAAAATTCAAATCTCAAATTTCCCATCAATTATCAAGGAGTCTCGAATGCCATAAAATCTAATATCTCGCTGAAGATATAAATTAAATTGAGAAAATCTAGAATATTCTCGACGAAAATAGAAACTCAGATATTTATCTTTTGTTCTGAGGAAATTTACCTGATTGATTGATCGAAAAAATGAGTTTTTGTTCTAAAACTTTTTTCACTTTTTTATAGCCGAGGGTGAGTCATATGAAAGTCTGAAAAGTCGTCAAGTGAGTTGATTTTCGAAAAAACCTTTGTGATCAGAGATTTCGATCTGATATTGATCCCCAGACATTATAAAACAATTTTATTTTTTTGTTTTTATTTTGATAAACATCTGGGGATTTTATGGAATGAGTCATCGGGAAAAAATTCGGAATAAAGTTTTTTGATATTTAATTCGCCAAATTTAAAAAACAAAATTAAATAGAACTGGTTCTAAAAGTACAAAAGAAGTTCGAGAAAAACAAAAACAAAAATTATTTTCTTTAGGAGTCCAAACTATATATTTAAAAAAGAAATAAAAGAGGCAAAATAAAATAAAAACTTATTGATTTTAAAGAATAAAAGTTTATTTATCTTGAAAAATAAAAGTAAAGATAAAAGTTTAAAAATAAAAAAAAGGTAAAAATCTGTTTTAAATTCATCTATTTATAGAAAATAAAAATCATCTAATTTTCAAAAATTTATCTATTCGAAAAAACTTATTTTTGAAGAATAGTTTATCCAGTTTTCCAAAAAAATCTTTCATTTTTGAAGAATAAAATTTATCTGTCCAAAAAAGTGGTCCATTTTTAAAAAATGAAAGGTGTCCATTTTAAAAAACAAACATGGGACTTTTCTTGAAAACAGGAACTCGAGAAACTAAACCGAAAAGTTTTTGGACGAGGGAAAACCAAGTGTCAAATTTCATTTTTTCATCAAGGAGTTTATTTGGCGAGTGCGCGGAGGAGGGGGTCACTTTCAGCAAATACGGGACTTGTACGAATTAATGTGGGACTTTGATTAACTTATATGAGGTTCATATTAATATAGGATTTGTATGAAAGGTAGGAACTTTGTTGAGGATTCAAAACTCTAAAAGGATAAGAATGTTTCAAAAAGTAGCAACTAAAAGACCATCTTCATATTATGGTACTTGAACTTATTTGAAAATCAAAATTTAGAGACCATCCTCATACCAATGTACTTAAATTAACTCGAAAAAGAATACATCCTAGAAAGTGAAAATTTAAAGGACATCTTCATATTACCGTATGTCCACTGAATTAGAAGTCTAAAAATGGGGATACTTTAGAAAACAAAAAATTATAGAACATCTTCATTCTGAGTTTTTTGGCTATTCTTCTTCAAAAACTTCCTGTTTCAAAATTCTTGAAAAAACAGGATTGATTAGAAGGCAATCGAATCGAGTACTTTTTCATTTCTCCAATCAATTTGAAAAAGGCATGCAGACCTCAAGGTCAAGACCGAAAAAATCAGAGGCGTTTTTATAATAAACATCTATTACTTAATTTGGTTTTTGCAAAGATTTAAGATGTAAAAATTAAGGTCACTAGTCCAAAAAAATACTTAAAAAAATTAAAATCCTGGTGTAAAAAGTAAAAAAATCCTTCATAGAAACTTAAAAAAACTTTGTACGAAAATGAATAATAAATAAATGAAAATTAAAAAACAAAAACAAACTTATGGATTATCTTTAAATATGAAAATATGAAAATATTCAAATCGATCACGATTTTCAAATGCGAAAAATCTGATTCGATTACTGACAATCCAACTTCCATCTGAATTGAGACCAAAGACGACAGTCAATCACCGATAGACAGGTTCACAAATGCGGGATGAGCAAGACTAGTCATCATAAAAATTTTAAAAAATTATAAAAGAGTATAAAATGATTTAAAGTGATATTTCTAAAAACGCCAAAGATGACAGTCGATCACCGATAGACAGATTCACGAGTGCGGGACGACTAAGAGTGGTCATCATAAAAACTCCAAAAAAATGAATGAAGCTATTTAAGATGATATTTCCGAAAACATCAAAGATGAGTCAATAGTCGGCGAAGAGGTTCATAAGTGTGGGACAACCAAGATTGGTCATCATAAAAACACCAAAACAAAATAATTTGAGGTAGAATTGTTACTTAAAAACCATACCTTCAAAACATGCCAAGAAATTCTACAAAAAGAATAAGAAAACAATTCAGAAGTAATCTGCTCGCGAAAAATCGAAAAATAATCCACAAACTTTTTTCGAAGAATCTCGAATAATTTTTTTGGAAAATCTACAAATAATTTTTTTTAAATCTCGAAAGTTACTCACGTTTTTCTAAGGTACCCCAAAACAAGGGGCTTAAGACTAAAGCGACGAATCTTTTTCAACTTTTTCGGAATCGGACAAATGAAAACCACAAATCCAGTGAAAAAAATTTGATGAAAGGAAATTTGATAATCCCAAAAACAAACTCGAAAAATAAGGATATCGGTCAATCCGAAAGTCCACGGAGAATCGAAAAGTGGGAATTTTGACGATTTTCGTCTTCATTTTGAGAATGAAAAAACTGATCAATGTTTATCCATAAAAAAGTAGAAATATTGTCGAAAAAAGAAAAATGGGAGGAATTTTTCGTTTAAAGTGGTTTTTACTTACAGTAATTCTGAAATACTTTTTAAAAACTCAGTTTCGTGGTTTCAAGATATTTCTGGAAGAGCGAAGATACGTGAAAATAAAGTAAAAAAATATATCTGGGAAATTTTATTTTGCTGGAAAATTCGATGCGAAAAATTCAAACAAGGTTTATCCCATCTTTGGGTCAGCACTTTTTTACAAAAACCTCCAACTTAAAAAAATCCCCTATAATCCGTGTTTTAGAAAATCCGGTCTCATAATTTCGCAATTTTTAGTAAATCAAAAATGTACAAAAATAATTTTTAAATTCCCGTTCGGAATTTTCAGAATCTCTCGATCAATACGGGATTGATATCTATTCTTTTAAAATATAATCGAAAAGTCAGAATAACGCAGGTACATGACCAAAAGTTAGAACTCTTTGCGTATAACCGAAAGTCAGAAACAGCCAGGATTCAGGTTAATCCCGCACCTCAACCTGAGCATGGCCGCGAGACGAGTATTCTATTCAGCCATTCATAAACCAAACAAGAGAAAAAACTTTAGGAACCAAAAAATTAGGAAAATTTAAAACCACTTGTAAAAAATAAAGCAAAAATAAAGTTTTAAAACCTGAAGATGATCGTAAAGATCTGAGAATTTTAAAAAATAAAGGAAGAAAAATACAGGAATCTTCAAGAAAATCAAATTTCATAATTTAAGAATTAAAAATCAAGACACTTTACAAATGATAGAAATTAAGAAAGAATTAGAAATCAATGAAATGAAAAGTTTTCGAGTAGAGTTTTTTGAATGAATTTCGTTTTCATTTAGAATAAAAACTAAAAATTTCTATAATTGCAAGTGACCGAATTTTGCAAACCACTCAAGTGTGCCAAAGGATCTGAAAATAAAAATAAATTAGTTCTTCAAAGAGGTCAGGATTTTAGTGACTCGCGGATCCCTCGGTTTTGAAGGTTTTGAATTTCCCTTATTTTCCAGTAGTTTTGGAATTTTTCGAATCATCGGTTTTTCGGAATCTTTGAACCGGAACAAGACCAAGAAAACAATTCAATGTCAAACCCAGGATCGATTTTGAGGAAATCGTCTTTAAAAAAATAAAATTTAGGTCTAATTTTAAGGGAAATATCTTGAAAAACGAAATTCAGGATTGATTTCGGGAAAAACATCTTTAAAAAATTCAGCATCAACTTTAAGGAAAGTACTTTTAAAAAATAGATTGAAAATGAAAAAGAAAAAAATTAAGGATGAACTATATATCTTAAAAAAGTGAGGAAAATCATCCATTGGAAGAAAACGGAGAACAATGTACTAGAAGACAGGAAAATTAATCTGCTAGAAAGGTACAGAATACACAATGATCGATTAGAAAAGGTGAAAAAGAAATTATTTACTGGAAGAATACAGAAGACATAACGATCGGTCAAAAGAATATGGAAAAATAAGTTGCTAGAAGGCTATAGAAAACAACAATTGGTCAGAAAAAGATGAATAAGGAAATTTAATATAAAATCATAAAAAGTAACTCAAAAAAATAACCTGACAATTCTCCATATACTATAATAATCGATTGGAATTAAAAATCAATAATCGAAGTAAACAATTTGTTTTACCTTTTAAGTTCCAGCTAAAAATAAGCTACTACAACTTTCGTCATTTTTTGAAAAAAAGAAAACCGATCGCTATTGACCTTTTTCACAGAAATCCGAGTTTTGAAAACTTCATAAAGATCCAAGTTTCGAAAAAGTAAAACCTCCGAAAATCTATTGTGAAGTCGAAGAGTAAGTTTGGGTCCAATTGAGAGTTTTAATAAAATAAAAGCGATATTCGAGACACCTTAGAAGGCCAAAAGTTGACCGTGCTTGTGCTTCATAAGATGTCAAAAAAAGTTTCCGATGACAAAAGCATCAAGTTTAGTAAAAGTTGAGAAAACAAAAATTTTAAAATCGAAAAAAGTAACCTTTATAGAAATTTAAGTAAAAGAATCCTCTTAGTATTTTTGGAAATTAAGAAAGTAACTTTCTCACATGGAGTTTCATCGTATCGAAGACAACCGAATAAAATCAAAAGCGTATATCACGAAATAACTAACAACTAATTAACCTTTGCATAAATTTCATGAGCACATTATTTTAATTATTTAGACCTCATATGATGCACATCAATAATAGCACCCGGTCGGAGGTCGTGGAGCTCTAGTGTTTATATAAAATTCATTAAAAATAGAAAAACTTTTAAATAAAACTTTGATTTCTGAAATTCTGTTTTTCATAAAACTTTCCCTTTTCAAAGATATTTTCCAAAAAAAGGATTTTAATTTAAGGATTTTTGGGCAGAAAAAACTTTTTCTTTAATTATTTTTTCTATTTTTAATTTCAATACTTTACGATCGAACGAGACCATCTTTGAGGAATTTATTATAATTATAGAATAAAAAAAGAATTTTTGAAATTCCTCATAATTGTTGAAGAGAATAAAAAATTTGATTTCTTAAGATTTCAGAACCATATGAAAATAAAATCCCAGATTTGAGTCACGAGTGGAAACTATAATATTGTAGAACTTGTTTCAAATAGCTTTACAATAAGACAAATTTCTGAAATAAACAACAAAGAAAGTATTTAAAAGTGAAAATAGATTTAAAATGTCCAGAAACATCGGAATTAAATAAATAAAAATGAAACCAAAACTCCCAGAAGAAGAAACCAATTGGTCCTCAAGGTCGAGTTGGTCATTTTTCAGAAAACTCAAAAAAATTCACAAACAAGGTGTTCCGGTTTTTATAGAAAAAATGAAAATGACCGGGCAATTAACATTCGCAATCCATCTAAAAAAGTGGATTCTGGCGGGAAGATTAATTTTCCGAAACTTGGAATTTCAGTTTTCGATCAATTTAGGAGTCTCATTTCGATCACGTCAAATTTGCGAGACAACGATTCTCGAGACGGTTCTCGAGAAGGATCAACTCCTCGAGAAAGACAGCCCTCGATCTAAATAGACTTCCTAAGGAGGACAGCCCTCGACGAAAACGGCTTTCAAGGAAG
Organism: Halicephalobus sp. NKZ332; assembly: GCA_009761265.1. Classification (NCBI taxonomy): domain Eukaryota; kingdom Metazoa; phylum Nematoda; class Chromadorea; order Rhabditida; family Panagrolaimidae; genus Halicephalobus; species Halicephalobus sp. NKZ332. The sequence goes on along the minus strand of VOSG01000488.1, from coordinate 11,580 downwards.
ACGAAGTTGTCGATGGAAATAACTCCTCAAGGATGACAAACTTTTTGATGAAAGTCTTTGGGAAAAGAGGTCTGAGAGAAAACAAAGTTCGAAGAACGGATTTTTCGATGCAATATTTCCAAGGAGGACAATTTCTCAACAAATCCTTAATGAACAGGGAGGTCTCGATAGAAATAGAGTCCTCAAGGAAAACAGATTTCTCGACAAAAATAGTCCTTAAGGAAGACATATTTCTCGACGGAAAGTCTTTAAGGAAGACGGAGGTCTCGGGAAAGGAGAAAAAGCCGATCGTCGAGAGGACGGACGGTCGCTAGATCGGCTTATCTCGCGCTCCTTTTTACGTTTCTTAATCCCAACTTGGCCATAACAACTTTTTTCAAATTTGCAAACAGTCTGTTCATTAAAACATATACTGCCAAGGTTTTTGTGGGAGTTTTTCGAGGAATGGATGTGGATAATCTTCAAAAACGAGAAGTTTTATATTTTCTTTGCGAATACTGCTAAAATAATGTCCGACGGATTATTCGTTTCAAAGACGAGGACGAGAGTAGGTGATCTCTTTTGTCTCTCAAATGGTGCAAAAAAATGAACTTTCTCCGGGAGAAAAAGAATACGCCCCCGGGTGGATTTGAACCACCAACCTTTCGGTTAACAGCCGAACGCGCTGACCGATTGCGCCACGGAGGCCGATGCTCCGCAACATCGACAGCCCCACCGGCACAGATGGACTTCACTGATAATTTTCGTGTCGAGAACTCAAAAAGAACTTATCGACACCCCACGAGTTCGATTCCCACACCGAACTAAATCCGCTCAACCCTCCCGTTCTCGAACCGATGTAAAGTTCGAAACCGAGTTCCTCCACCAATAATTCTCACCCTCGTCGATCCTACAGTACTCGAAAATGGAGTGATCTTCGTGTTGTGACACTTATGTCCAAGACATGTGACTCAAACACTTGTATCCCAGATGTTTTCAGTCCAAATGCACGTCTCGGATCTCTTTATGTCAATTCAAGCAAAATCAATCTAGAAAATCAAATAAATTTTTTCTAGCGTTCTGTTCGCTAACCAAAACCGCTGTCAACCACGTATTTCACCAATAGATCCGACTTCATCGTTTTGTCTGTTTTTCCTCGCCAACAGACAACTGAACTACGGTTTTCCTGGTCTATTTTAGAGTTGATATAATGACGCGGGGATATTTCAATAACCGGGCTCCGTTGAGGAAGATCCGTACTCTCTGGCAGTAGCAACGTACGCGCTCCAACTTCTGGAAAAACACAGGGTGCCTGAATCAGGTGAGTTAAAAAAATAATTTTGGCGGTACTTTCGGGATGGTGCAAAAAGGAATTTTCTCTGAGGGGAAAAAAGTACGCCCCCGGGTGGATTTGAACCACCAACCTTTCGGTTAACAGCCGAACGCGCTGACCGATTGCGCCACGGAGGCTTGTGCCTCCGGCTCCCGCGCCTCTTCAAATAACCACCCTAACTTCCCCTAAACATCACTTCTTTCAGATGGATCCCTCCATTGGTCCACCAAAACCTCCGCCAACTACTCCACACCATCCTCCGACTCTTCTGGTTCTCGAACCCAACTTCTCCTCCATCGAATTAGACCAACGCTTCTATTGAAGATAATAACACACTCATTTTTTACGAACCATTGGAAACCAGCAATTTGATAAAAATGTTATCGCAGAATTTCCCGCACTTTTTATAATCTCATTTCTATCTCGTACAAAAACTAATTGCCTCCAATTAGAAGAAGCTCAAAAACACATTATCTCGGGGAATTTTATTGGAATTTTTAAATTATTTTCTTATTTACAAACATGTTCGAAAATCTTCTCATCTCGACTTTCGAGGCGAATTTTTTTCTCCAACTTCTGTTTTTTCTTTTTCATAATCCATCTGTTGTTTAACATGGGTACTTTCTCTCAGCATTTCCAAGATCCTTTCAAAAGTCGAACTTGCTTTTTGCATCTCTTTCATCGCCTCCATGGAGTTGTCGATATCGTAACAAGCGCCTTGAAGGACCGAATTCAGTTTCATCATCTCATACTTTCTATTAACAAGAACAGGAACTGATTTGCTCACATGTTCCTGCAATCTATACAGAGCCATCGACGGGTCGTGGTCAACAATATGCAAACTTTCCGAGAGCCTTTCAGCAATGGATTTACATCGCGATTGCAGTTCTCTAGAAGGTTGCATATCCTAAACTCCTGAAAAACAGAAACATTACTAAAGATAAAAATTCCAAAAACACCAATGGAAATACAACAAATATTAACTTCAAAAAGGTAAACAACTCCGAAAAAACGGAATCCACATTTTCCAAATCACTTTTCTTAAACAAAAACTTTAATTCAACAAATAACCTAATGCTAGTATCGATTCTACTACGATTGAGCATTCTGTCGATTCTTCGATTTGACGTTGTCAAACATCGTTTTCGCATACTCACTTTCCGTGACGGTTTCATCCTTTTTATTCAGATTAAACTCCTCAAAGAGTTTATCTTTTTCTTCAGCTCTGTCTTCCCAATTGACTCTGTTCTCGAAGAAAAACAACATTTCTTTTTCCTCCTCTTTTTGGATCAACTCTTTCTTTATTTCTTCGATTCTCAATTTCAAATTCACTCTTTCAGCTTGCATCCTGATGAGGTCTTTTCTCAATTTGTTCCAATCCAGGAACTGCTTTTTCTGATCTTCGACGAGTTCTTTTTCTCCAGCAGATTGTATAGACTTGATCTTCTTCAAAATAGCCTCTGATAGTAAAGTTTCTTCTTTCGGAAGAGCTTCGATTTTCGCCTAAAATAAATAAAATAAACACATCCTTTAAAATACATAAATTTCTTTAGTCACTAGATCAAAACTTACAATCAATCCCGACAATTTCTTAAAGTCCTCATTTTCTTCTCTTCCTTCTTCCGGAAGTTTTCCAATGTTCTGTTCAAGTCTCGAAATCGCTGCTTTACATGCAGAATCATTGATTTTCACTTCTTCTTTAATTTCCAAAACCTTCTTCAAATCTTCAAACTTGTCTTTATAAACTAAAGCCAAAATCTCCAGTCCCTTTTTTAGTTCCTTATCTTTCATATCGTTCACTTCCCTAGAAAGCCATTCTATGGATTTTCCAACCAGATGTTCTGTTTCTTCCAAATCAAAGTGCTCATCGAAAAATCTATTTTTTAAATATGGAAACTTCATAGTTCTTATTTCTTCTTCATTAATTTCATCTTCGTCAAGAGGAACATATTTTGTGTGGATCTTTTCATCGAAAATTCTTTTTTCTGGAGATAATTCTATGAACTTCGAAATGGCATAAAGACTCAGGTAGTTCAGTAATGGACTTTCAAACATCTCTTGCTGAACTACAGTAGTCGCGATTTTAGCAGCTCCAGGAATATTATCCTTCTTCAACAAATAATTGATCAACAAAGCGGAAATATGATAGTTCGGAAAGGCACCATAGTTAATCTAAAAAGTACAAAATGAAAACTAATCTAGAAAATATATTGACAAATACACTTACTGTATCATTTATGACTTTAAAAAGTTCATCAGCAGCATCGTGTTTCATAAATAATCTAAACAACGCATATTCTGTTGATGGAAGTAGATCTGCTGCATTTTCCGTATGTCTTAATTTATAAACGAGTTCCATAATATCATTCAATTGATCTGATTCTTCCGAAATACAAGTTGCTCCATCTACATCAACAGCACTCGCTTTTCCTCCTCCAACAAATTTCTTCTGAACAGCAGCGATCCACTCATAATCTCCACCAAGATTTAATTCCTTCAAAGCCGAATGTCGATTTTCCCATTCTTTTTCGAGGTAAAACTCCTGACTCAAAACACGACAAACAGAGGTCGAACTCAGATATCGAAAAGATACCTTCGATCTCAGACTCAGTAATCTCAACATCCTAAAAATAAATTTAAAAATACAAAAACCAAACTTAAATAAATTCAAAGGTAATGAATTTGGTCTAAAACCAAATAAAAAGTCGATTTTCCGAACAATTAAAAATTTCTCTTTTCAAAACTTTAATTTAGAAGCTTCTACAACATCGTTACTCAAACACCTCGCGGTCTGTAACCTATAATATCCATCGTGACATTTCTTGTATTGAAATCTGTTGAAACCGGTAGGGAGAGCCAAATTGTGGACAGAAGTGAAATGCCTCGACAAAGAACTTCCACTTTTGTACTTCATGGTGCATTTATGGCACAAATAAGGATCAGCAATATAGTTCTGAAAATTAAAAACAAATATTTCTCGAAACAAATTTCTACAAAATGGTAACTTACTGTGTTGTGGCTTTTCTCATGTAACCTCAACTGCTTCTGCCATCTGAATTTCAAGCTCGGACATTGAGGACAAGTGAACTGAGGTTCTTTTTGGTGGATTGCCGCTATGTGCTTCTGGAGATCCGTCTTCAGTCCGAAAGAAGCATCACATTGTTTACACTTTTCGCCTCTTATTTTAGCATGAACAAGTTTCATGTGCTTCGTAATCGCAGAAGCACAGTCCATAACAACATCACAGTATGCACATTTGACTGATTTTATGTGTTTTCGACAATGAAGCATCAGGAGTCTTTTCGTTGCGAATTTCTTTTGACAAAGATTACAGTTATGTGGAGCCTCATCTTCTAAATTCAAAAGAATTGAGTTAATGATATAAAATTGAAAACGTACTTGATTGTCTTCTAAGGACGTGATCACTGAGTTTCGTGTTGTTCGTGAACATCGCTCCGCAAAAGGGACAAGCACAGGCTTTATCCAGGGAATGTACTCTGAGATGAACTCGTAGGTTGAATTTATGGGCGAATTTCTGATTGCAATGTCTTTCATCCGTGGACCAGAGACAATGAAACATGCCATCAATGTCTTTGTCATATTCGTCGATTTCGTCCAAGTGAGAATAAGTGTGTCTAACATATTCAGCAATATCGTCAATCTCCTTCTGGAAAATTAAAACTAGTAAAAAATAACTTTAGATTGTCGTTTGATCAATATACTCAAGATAATTAAAATTGGGAGATTCATAATTTCTTATATATAATATATAAATTTCGCTCGAAATGATTGAGATTGAAAAACCTACGTGACAATTGACCCAGCCACAGACGAAAGCGTCCCCATCGTCACTGATATGAGGAGTCTTCTCGAATCCACAAGGCTTCAGATCAGGAAAAAGTTTCTTGTACGTATGCAGACCAGTCCACTGTTTTTCTGCATGAAATAGATGGCTTTTAATATGACGAAACAAATGCTGGAAAGTCGAAACTTCTTTTCCGCACTTGTGCACCGGACATTTGACTTTTGTTCCTAAAAATACAAAAGTTCATATATGAATCTCGCCTGAAAACTCACCAGAACCTTCAGTGAGATCCCTGAAGCCATTTCTGATGTGATCATCCATATGAACTTGGAGAAGGTCGTGATTCTCAAAACATAATCCGCAATTTTTGATCAAACAGACGAATTCAAATTTTCCATTTTCTTTTATTTTTACCCATGAAGACGGAAATTCAGAAGGATCCACAGAACGAAAACTGAAAGAAGTCGCGGGAATTTTCGAAGGATCCAGAATCAAAAACTCCGAAACTTTTTCGAGCATCGTCTGTGTTCCTTCATCAAAATCGAAAGGAAGATGATCGTTTTGATGAATAGGTTCCTCGTCCAGAGGATCGTCCATTTTCCGAGAATACCGGAATATAACAATAAATACAAAAAATCAATTTAAAACAAAATTCAAAAACTTGCTTGCAATTTAATTGATGTCCAACATGGCAGAAGGGGACGTTTCGCCAAGCACGTATTTCTTCGATTTTCTTCACTCAAATTTCAGAAATAGAAAAGTCAAAACTCTCCTTAGTTGTATTTCTTACAAACATTTATAATTTTCAAAAACTTTTCCAAAATTTCCAAATGAAGTTTATCCAGTATATTTCTTCCAAATCTCCTCTCAAGATTTCTATTTGAATTTAAAAACAAGAAATCTCCAAATAAACCCCAGTTTTCATACAGATTTTTATTTCTCAAAATCCAAAAATCAGCTCACAAAATAAATATCGCTTATCAAACCCTTCCAAAATCACTGGTTACGGATCCGCCATTTCCACATCAGACTGAGTTTGTTCCAGTTCTTCATCCACGTGTGAAGGACCCGGATTGCCTTGCTCAGTATTATTTCTGTCTTCCGACGATCCTATTCCAGCAACAGGAGGCGGGGGTTGAGGCGCAACTTGATGTGGTCTGGATCCCGCTCCAAATCTATTCATCAATCTCTGCAACACACCCCTAGTGTTGGTCGAACTTCCTTGGTTACTGTGCAAAATCAATTGTTCCGTCTGAGATATCATATCATGATCTAAAAAATCCTCAGACTAAATTTAAAATAGAAAATTCCTTACCATCAGGATAAAAATTTTCATCATCATAATCGTCTGGATCAAAGAAATTCGGTGGATTTCTTCTTCCTTTTTTCGCTCCAGGAGGAAAGGCAACAGACGGATCATCATCACTCTGCTCTCTCGAAACATTAACACCATTTAAAATCAATGCAGCTCTGACAAGAATCGAGTTTATTCTATGCTCCATTTTCGATTCTATGGCTATAATCCTTTCCGTCTGTTTCTTAATTTTGTTCTCCATCGGTCTATACAACTTCAACGAAATCGGATCAATTCTAGCATTCAAAAGATCGCTATCAATCAAATCCACCAATTCTTCAATCAACTCCGCCGTGTTCTTTCTAAAAACTTTCGCCATCGTAGGTAAATCAATAACCCCAAAAGTAGCTGTATATTGGACAAAAGCTCTTCTCCTTATAAAGCGGTAAATATTCTCCACATGTTTAGCTGCATAAACGTTCAACAACAAATAAGGACGAAGTTCCTCCAATAATTCGAATACAGTGACAAAAGAGTTGTTTCTAAAAGCTTGTATCAAATCCACAAGTCTTCCTTCTGGTTCCATAAACTTTCTAAAATTCCCATTGTTCAGAACCTTGTCAAGTAACTCCTGTCGATCGAAAGTTGCCAAAGCACAAAAGCATCCATAGTAAGCAATGTCCAATGGAGACAATACTTCCGGATATTCAAATATTTCATGGTCGACATTAACAAACTTCTCTGCAGCAGGTTTATATTGTCTGTGAAGCATCCTTATAACACCATGAACAGCCGCAACTTTCGCCGATGCACTTTGACTCAACTGCGTCGTTGCTTTCTGAAGTTTATCGTCTCTCGGATGCATAGATGTCGGTCCTCTGCTCTGTTCCATGTTCGCTATGGATTCCCTCTGCTGACAGTCTCCTATGGCCCTCTCTGCCTGAGTGAGATAAAGTTCAATACGACTGAAGTCCTTCATGTACATCAGGGCCTTTATCTGATCCAGGACCATGGGGATGACAGCTCTAGGCGAACTCGAAAAATCTCTTATACTTTTCGCGTATAGTTTAGTAGCATCAGAGAATTTTCCTGAGCGAAAATACGCATCGAAAAGGTTAACCGTGGCGTTTCTTATGCTTTCCTTCACTCCGCTGTCTTGCCAGCGTTTCAAGTCAGCTTGGGCAAGTTCAATCAAGGTATTCCCTCTTGTTTCAGCTTGGGAAATAACACTTTCCGAAATTGTCGGAAAGTTTTGTTCATTTCTAATCAACTGGAGGTACTTGCGATAAAACTCGGTATCGGTACTATCCTAAAAGACTCATATATGAAAAATCAAAAACTTAAACAACAACTCCAAATTTGTCGATGACCCGATTGGCGATTTCAAGTTTCTTGTTTGAACAGACTTCGAGCATGTGGAGAAGACGGTACAAAAGGTTCCCGACGGCGAACTCGTCTTCCAATTTGTCCAGATCGAGGTACTTGACAGAAACAGAAACCTGAGTTTCGGCCTGTTTTTCGCCTAGAAAAGAGTTAAATGCATACGATATAAAAATATCCCATATATAGAATACTTACATGCAGTGACAAAAATGTTTCCGACGTCGTCGGAAGATCCGTCGTCCATTCTGTCATCATCAGGATCAATCACCATTTCACTCTCCATTTTGTTTTAGCCTGGAATTGTTTCGTCATATAAGAAATTGTGAAATTCAAGTTTGAAGAGCGCAGAAAAGACCTTTGACAAGGTTGTGAAAGAAATAATTGCGATTTAATAGGGGATACTAGGAATTAAGAATATAGAATGATGATTAATATATAAATCGGAGGAAGTGAACCCAAAAATAGAACACTAATTAATATATGAACAAGGTGGAACAAGAAGAGGAAAGTAGGACGATAATTATTACAAATTCAAAGAAATGAAGTCAAAAACAGTAGGATTATGATTAATATATAAACCAGAGGAAATATAATTAAAAAGTAGAGTGACAATTAATAAATGAATCAAGAAGAACAAGAGGAGGGAAAGCAGGACAAAAGTTAATGTAGATTCGAGGAATTGAAGTCAAAAAGACGGAATGGTGATTGTCACATATATCCAGAAAGGTAAAACAAAAATTGTAAGAAATGAAGTAAAAAAAGTGGGGTTTTAACGATTATATAGATCGGAAAGCAGTGGAAGAAAAAGAAGATACGTCTCCTCGAACGGAAAAATTGTCCAGCAAAAAATAGATGAAGGGACCATTCGGTCCACTTCTCGCAGTGTTCCCTGCTCTCCATTTTTCGAGTTTTATTCTTTTAGCTTCCAATTTAGACTTGGATTTTCTAATTTTTTCATTTCTTAACTTATTTGTGATTTTTAAGATCCTGAGTTCTTTGGTTTCTATTTTTTAAACTTCTAACACTTTAATTTTTAATTTTTCCAGTTTACAGTTTTTCAAATTTTCAATTTTTTTCAGTTTGTAGTTTTTCAAATTTTTAATTTTTTAATTGCTTAATTGTTTAACTTAATTTTTTAATTCCCGTTTTCTTTTCCTCACTTAAATGAGCTTGCAGATTTCACCGATAAATTTCGTCCAATTTGAATTCAAAGTAGTTGTTGACTTTTCGAAAGCTCCAATTTTCGAGACGATCGGATTCGAAATTCTATCCTAAAATCCAAATCTTATTCGAACATTTAAATCAATCCTAAATAGATAGATCTGGTGGGAACCAACAATATTCTGCTTGAACAAGAACAATATTGAAGTACACAAAAATGTGAATGCATCAATACATGAATTGAAAGTAATATTTCTGGTAAAGCATGAATGTGTCGTATTTCTCCACGATAAAGTCCATTGGTTATATATAGAATTTTTAATGGAAAAATATTTTTTTCGAAACGTCGATGGACCATGTAGCATGTAACCTTTATCTTTAGTCCATCTACAGTAGGCAAATTGGCGTTACTCATGGAAGCACTGGAAACTTCGTCAAGCATAGTTGAGTAAGGCTTACATCAATACGAGAATTTCCGAGAGGATTAGGATACTGTAAAAATCATTTTCACGTATAATTAGGTAAATTATATAACAGCAACAGAAATTAAGGTTTTATATACGCTTTAATAGTTATTTTTATGCTTTCAAAATAAAAATTCTCTATTTTTTAAAATAAAATTTTCTGCTTTTTTGAGTACAATTTTTTATTTCTTTCAAGTAAAAGTTTTGTTTTTAAAAGCTTTTTTCAGAAAATCTTAATGAAGTTGTTCTTCCCATTTTTTTTCGTGATTATCTTCTTCGCCGATGTTTCAAAATCGACATTGGATGTTGATTGCCCTCGGAAAATCGGCGTTAATCCGGGAGACAACTGTTCGAAGATCTGGAATAGCCTCGACTCCTCCATGAAGTTGTTCTACAGTATGAATCCTCACCTCAATTGCGACAGCCTCTGGGTAGGAACCTCTATATGTGCCAGAAGGTACTCTCGGGCCGAGAGATATACCTGAATTCTGATTTTTGATTACTTGGATATGCTGCTTTTTGAATTCTGTGAATTCGTTAATGAAGTTTCGTGAGTAAAAGATATTTTTCATCGAAATCGAGGGATTTTGAATGTTCGACGAGATATGGTCCAAAAACTGTCGAGAAACTTTGAAAAGTTGAATTCTGATGATGAATCTAAATGTTCATCTTTGATGGTATTGTACTAAAATATTCCGTCGTAATATAAAGTTCCAGAACTAGAAATTCCTGTTAATTCCTAAACTACAGTAAGGTTCTGCTACAAACTCCAAAGATCTGAATAAACTTCTACGAACTTTCGAGATTACACTAATCTCCTACTACGAAATTTCGAAATTACAGTAATCTCTTACTACAAAATTCAGAGATGTCAATAAACTACGAAGTTTTGAAATTATTCTAAATAGAAAAGTTCAGATTTTATTGTGAAATTTAATTTCCATCAATATTTTTATTCATTAAGATACACGAACTATTTGTTTTATTATAGGTCCCAAAAAACTAAATAAGAAAATTATAATTCATATATATACAAATGTTCGAGGAGAAATTCATCACCTTCTCCCTGTTTCGGTTATTTGTGGTTCTCTGAATTACAATCAATTATCTATACTAATAATTCTCCAAAAAAATATTTTGATTTTCAAAGATTAACAAAATGTAATTTTAACCACAAAGATGATATAAAATTAAAAAGCTTTGAAATTTCTAAACCCAATACTATAGAATATATTTCAAATGCTCATTTATTTTAAAAAGTTATCACTTAGGTTTCTTTATATACTGATCTATCTGAATATAAACATTTAATTGAAAAAAAGTTAATAGTAAAGAGATTATGATAAAAGAATACGGAGAAATGATAGAAAAAAATAAATTGTATATTAATTGAGACTAAAGGTTTTTCTCATTATAATCAGAAATACCATACTGCTGTTCTAGTTGATATGAGTAAGTGTAATTATTTAAAAAGTAGATATCAAATTAAGCCAAATGAACTAATGATCTGAGAGGTGAGTAATTAAAAAAATGTGAATTCATCTTGTTAAAAATATGAAGATGAACAATAAAGATTTCAAGCTGTAGATCCAGGATCCGCATCCGAGAGACTCCAGGATTCGGTCCTTGACCTCTTCGGATGACTTCTTAGACATACTCCCTGATCATTGTCTCTGGGAGACGTGTCGAAAGGGATTCACACTGTATCTATTCGACGCGGTTTGTGAGCAGACTTCATCTTGAAGTAGATCAGCTTCCTAGTGTCAAACAAGCGGTATAAAAGAGGGATCCGATTCAGAAAACATTCATTCGTGCGTTTTTTTCGTTCTTTCGTGATCGGGTTTTTTATGTTGCAGTTCACACAATCTTCTGTTTGTCGTGTTTCATTAACTCTCGTGTTTGTATAACTTCTCTCTCATTACACATGATGATTTATTTTCCCATCACTATGTTCAAGTCTCCATTCTCTTCTGATAACTTATTGATTCCCAGTCTTCTATAGTTCACTGTTTCTATTCATTCTTGTCTGTAATTATAAAATACCTATTTTATTTTCTCTTCTAAAATGAGCTGGTGGTGTGTAGGTTGTGAATGTAAACTAGGATGGGGATGGAATGACGCTTTGTTTCGACTCATACCCGTTCAGGGAGAACCCCGTGAC
>VOSG01000487.1:0-24573 GCA_009761265.1 Halicephalobus sp. NKZ332 | reverse complement strand
AAAAAATGCGCTGGACACAACGCCAAGAACAGAAAACGCACCACTTTAAATATCATACTATTGTAAAAAGCGCAAATGTTTGAAATGTTTATCCCGAAATTGTTTCGGCACGAAAACAAGGCAAATGCTGAAAAAGACATTTACTGACTGATAACAAGTGAATAATTTCAGAATTGTCTAATAAGGACGAATTTATCTTGAATTCTTCTTGAAAAGTAATATTTCCATATTCTATCCGAATTCATCTGTTTCGTGTATATAAGATAATTCTGTAATATCCAAAGATACAGAAATGACTATATCAACATTCCTTACAGCTTTTAATTTTACTCAATGTAGAACCAAAACATTAATAAGAACAAATTACTAATAAAAAAACACTTAAACAAAATTAGGTAAATCCTGAAATATGATCAGCATCAAATAATCAATCTCCAGATATATTCTAACATCTCCATTTGAAAAATAACATAACAGCGATAAAAACAATGATTGAAGAAAACTTAACAAAACTATTTTTCTTCAAATTAAATTCTCCTTTCGGGTTACATCCTCTCTTAACTCTGTCTCCAGATTCTAATAGAGCCCTCCTAGCCCCTGGCCAAGGATAGGGTCCTCTGATTCTGTAAATGTAACTAGGAGTCGGAGACCAGATTAACTTCCAAGCCAAGTAGGGGTCTTTCAAGGCGACTTTCCAAATAGTCGGAGTGCAATCTATCAACTTTGAAAGTTCGTCCATGAAAGGAAGATAATCCACCTGAATCGTGTGTCTTCTGGAAGGGAGATATCTTTTTTTCAAAGCTTCTTGTTTATCTTTGATATCTTCTAACATTCCAGTTTTATCCGGGAGCTTGGATTTCCCTGAAAAAATTATTATATATTAAAATAAAAAGATAACTTACCAGATAAAACGTTAAAGAAAACTCTCGCTTGCATTTCGGCGATCGGCATGATGGATCCCAGAGGTTGGATTAATCCGACGACCGCGAGGGTGTTTTTGTGGGATAACTCAGGAGGATACATGTATTTGTATAGACTAACTTTGTTATTCTCGACAGGAATCAGACTCCCTTTCTCTGCCATCGGGAAACTTATGGAATATCCCGTACAAAGGATCACAGCATCAACGTGAGGAACATAAGAATCATCGACGAAATAAACACCATTTTCTGTGAAAGACCTGATCGCCGGTTTCATAATCACTGTCCCGTTAGCTAATCTAGTCGGAAGTTCGTCGTTCTGAGTCGGATGAGTTCTACAAAATAGTAATTTCATGTAAAAGTATATTTAAAATAAATACATACGCAATAAATCGGTGTTCCGGCTTCATTCCGTAAAGCTCGAGATTGAACTTGTTCATTAACTTTTTTTCGACGATCTTGCTGAGTAGATCTTTCGGTAGCAATTTCCTGAACCATCCAAACCATCGGACGCTCCATATGTAATCGAAAGGAAGTCCCTCTTCGTTCAGTCTGTAACTCAGCCAGACTCCTCTTCTGGAGGAGAGATAGACTTGTTTCGAAATCCTGGAGAGGTCCACAGCGACATCACCTCCAGAGTTGCCGAAACCGACGACAACCGTAACTTTGTCCTCAAAATTCTTGTGGTCTTTGTATTCGTGGGAATGGAGGATAGTTCCTTTGAACTTATTCTGACCTGGCCAAGGGTCCGGGATGTGGGGTTTCGCGTGATGACCGACGGCGATGATCACGGCGTCGAAAATTTCGGATTTCTCAATATTCTTGCTGAACAAATTTATTATATTCAGTTTTTGATAATTTATTTCTTAATTTCAGAAATCTCATCATGAAAACCTAATGAATCCGAAAAATTTAAACTCACTCATTCAAAAAAGTGACTTTCCATTTCCCGGTTTTTTCGAAATCCTCAGTTCTCTCGACGTTGAGAACATAGTGCTTGAATTTAATATACTTCAACAATCCATAGTGATCCACGTATTTCCTGAAATATTCCAGCAAGACAGTATTGTGCATGAAGTTGGCAAATTCCGGAGGAGGGGGGAAATCCGAATAAGCCGTCATTTCCTTCGAGGTGTTGATGACAGTGGTTTTCATAACACTAGCAATGAAAGTTTTTTTAACCATTCTCTCGTTTTCTTTATATCTCCAAAGTCCTCCGATGTCGTCCGTGGCTTCGAAACAAGTAGGAACAAATCCATACAAAATACTATGTCTGATCGCTGGAAGCCCTGAGGGTCCGGCTCCTATGATCGCGACTTTCTTCATTTTTTAAAATAAATTCACAAAATTATGGAATTTCGAAAAACTGTCCTGTTATCCAAAAAGAGTGAACTTTTTTGAGTTTTCGATTTTCGACAATAATTTAATTAGAAAGTTTTGCAAAATTATTGCAGAAACAGGATTTCGAAAAAAGACCAAGTGAGGAATTTACAGAAATTAGATCCATAATTTCGAAAATAAAAATGTCCATGCATTTCCCAAATTACTTATGTTTGCCAAGTTCTACGTTAAAAAACATCTCCAAAACTCACGGTTTTCAATTTTATGATCCGAGTGGTACGATTCGAAAAATAGTAGATAGGAACAAATAATGAAAAATTGAAAGTCACAACAAAATCATTTAGGAATCACGTCTTCTTCTGCGTTCCTTGGATCGAGATCTGGATCGTCTTCTGCCTTCATCGGCGTCGGCAGATCGAGAGCGACGTCGACGAGGACTTCTAGATCGAGAACGGCTCTTTCTGTCATCTCTTAAGTATTCATAATCCCTCCGACGACGCTCTTCTTTTTCCTCCTTTCTTCTTCTATCTTCCCGATCCATATCTCTTCTTCTTTCAGCGGCATCCCGGTCATCTTTCTCATCTCTTCTTCTTTCCCGGTCATCTTTCTCGTCTCTTCTTCTTTCCCGGTCATCTTTCTCGTCCCTTCTTTTTTCCCGGTCATCTTTCTCGTCCTTTCTCCGTTCTTGACGTCTTTCGTCTCTGCCTTCTCTTTCCCGTCTTCTTTCACGTCGTTCATCGTCTTTTTCTCTTTCCCGTCTTCTTTCGCGTCGTTCATCATCTTTTTCTCGATAACTTCTACGTTCATCTTCCTCACGGTCTTCTCTACGATTTTTGCGCTCTTCTTGACGAGGGGGTTCTTCCCGAACACTTTCTGGTTCAATTTTGATAGGAATCGGCAACGGCATTCTAGAACATAGAAAGATGAATCACAAGTAACGATATAAAGAACTAAAACTTACTTATTTTTTTCTTTCTTCTTTTTCGGAGGCTCCTCTTCTTCCGAAGGGCTGCTTGTGTCAGAACTGGTACTATCGGAATCCGAATCTGAACCAGATGACGAATCGGAAGAATCATTGCTGGATTCGCTGCTACTACTGCTGCTAGACGAATCCGAATGTTTCTTAGATTTTTTCGATTTCTTCTTCTTCTTTGCCTTCAATTTCGCTTTTTCTTCCTCTTTTTTTATTTCCTCCATGAGACGATCAATTTTCGCTTTCTTCTCAGCAGCCTCTTTTTCCTCTTTCTCAGCTTCTTCCTTGTTTTCCGTCTTCGCTTCTTCCCCAGGTTTCTTCATCTGCTCGAAAGAACTTCCGGGTTTATACTTTTCGTCTATTTTCAGAGCATTTCGAAATCTATCTCTACCGACTTGAGCCAGATGTGCTCTCGAGTGGGAATTACGGTCATCGAGTTCGTGTTCGAGTTGCATCTTGCCAGCTTCAAATTCAGCAAAAAGAAGTTTCCTGTACTCATTTACCTTGTCCAAGATTTCTTTCTCCGAAAATCCTTTTTCTTCCATCAAGTCCTCAAATTCCGCACACTTGATTTCAATCCGACGTTTGTATTCGTGAAGCAAAAGGTCCTTATTCGGTCCTTTGTTCAATTCGGCTTCATTTTTTTCCATATCAGCTTCCGCATTGTAATCTATCTTCTGTTTGCTGAAAAGCAAGCTGGAAAGATTTGCCTGGACATATCCATTGGTGCCAGAGCCACGGGCTGTCGAGAGACCGATACCGTTATACATCTTGACCTGGAAAAAATACATAATAACAAAAAAACCAGTGCAAAATAAAGTATTCGATGGCTTTTAAACCATAAACTCGACAAATATCTCGATCAACAAGAACTTTTTCATAATCAATCGGCAGTTATTTCATAACAATTCGTAGACTTCTGAAACACGTTTGGCCAAGGAGTCACACTCCGTTATTTGTGAGAGGTATGTTTTGAGATCTGGAAAGAGTTTTTACTTTCGAAATCAAATAGGAAACAAACCGTTCTTGAGCTCTTCGGGAGTGAACATCAGACTCGTTCCAAAGCTGTTACACGTAGCTAACTTCAACAACTTCTCGAGGAAATCCTTCGTCTTCGGAGCGTCTAGCACCCCGCTCAACAAAGTTTCGAGGAAGTCAGGCTCCACTCCAGCAGAGAAAATCGAGTCGAAATTTGACAAATCCAGAGTTAGGAAATATTCCACGAGTTTTTTCGGATGAAACTTCAGAGTACTGAGAGCGACGACGAGATCCATGCTGTTTTGAGCAGGAAGAGGCAAAGGTTCCTCCTCTAGTTGGTTGAAGAAAGTTTCCGTGGTCGAGCTCACTCCGCTGTCTACGGGGGATAAACTTGATCCGGTGTCATTGATGTCCAGACCACTCATCAAGTCCTCGATCGGGATCTGCTTCATCGGCTTCTTGGATTGGACATAAGGCTTCTTTTCCAGCAGACGAAGCGGGATGATTGGACGATCATGCTGGAAAAGTCATGAAATAGGAATTATTAAAAATAAATCGATATTACCGTGATTAAAATCTTGTCCAGAAAATCCACAGCTTCCCGGTTCTTTGGCTCCATTTTCACAACAATCCTCAAATCCTCTCTCGCCTTGGAGTGGAACCCGAGATGGTGCATCGCTGTCGCACGTCTATAGTACGCCTTAGGGGTCGGATTCAACTTTATGGATTCACTCGCATCGGACATCGCGGCTTCATAGCTGAAATGATTTCCATCCTTATATCTCCAAACTTTCATATATCAATTTTTTCTAAAAAACACAAAACTCACTATCCGATTTTCAGGAAGCTCTGGGAACGGTTGGATAAAACAATAGGATCGAGATTTTTCGCGAGGGACTCCGAGTAAAAGCCTATCGCGTTGTGAAACAGTTTTTCCTTGAAAGCCTCATTTCCTTTCAGCCGCAGCTCTTCCGCTGATAACGATCCGAGATTTTCCGTACTCATACCGGTAATGAGGGAAAACGAGAAAACGGAAAATTAATAAATCAGACTCGTGGATATGACATAACAAGAAAAAAGCGTCTTGTTTCGCAACGATCGCGAGGCGATGCTTTTGTCGCACATTGCGAAGCACACTTAGTTCCAAATCTCCAAAATGATGCAAGTCCCTATTAAATCCTCAAATTCCTCTCTTTTTCGTCTTTTTTCTTCGTTTTTTCCACTTTCCGATTCTTCCTATGCACAGAATCGATGGAAATATTTAGTTTTATACTCTACTTTGTTAATTTATTTCCACATATCAAAGATAATGAAAGTCCCTATTACACCTTCCAATTCCCCTCATTTTCTTCGTGTTTTCTACTATCTAATTATTTTTGTATATGATATGAATGACAGGACTGAATCCTACACTGCATCCTATGTGATTGGTCTTGAAATTGTAGAATGATGTAATCTTCCACCACACCTCCGAATTCCCTCCCCTACCCCTTACCCGTGCCCATACTCGTTTCATATTCCTTTCTTCTTTTTTATTATCTTTATGTGTAAATTTGATCTGATTATGGCTCACGCACTGTATCCTACGGGATTGATTTTTGTTGTTCAATATGATGCAAGCCTCCGTTACGCCTCTCTAAATTCCTCCCTTCCCACTATCGTTTTCTATTTTTAGCAGCTATATTGTGTAAATCTGACGACACCGATAGAGTCTATGACCCATCATCTGCAATTAGTTTATAATCTCTAATATGTAAACCTCGACCACTCCTCCAATTCCTCCTTTGCCCTTTAGCACTTAGGAACTTATATAAACTTGTCCAAACTAATGAATTTCATGCTATATGATAAATAGCCAATTCGAGATCTGCAACGTGATATAATTCTTGATTGCTTTCCAGTTTCTCGCTTTCTTTTAAAATCTTTTAGTTAATTTCAAATATAATTTAAACGAAACCAGTGAATCCCGTATCTCAGAATTCCAGAACTTCAAAACTTTGCTTTTTTCAAGGCTCTGTCTAGATAGGAGCATTTCTTGTTACACATTAGACCGAATTGGATGCACCATGTCTCCGCTATATCGCAGTAGGCAGCCTGTAAATGAACTTTGAGTTACTTTTACTTATATTTTGGTGATTTTACTTCTCCGAGATCGCTTATTTGTTCGAGGAAAACCACCATCCCTCTAAGAAACACCTCGCTGGCTCTGAGAAAAATCCGAACTGTTGGCCAAAACCACCGGAAAGTCCACTCGACGAGGGTCACAACCGAGAACTCCAGATGGAATATTACAAAGTGGATCCCGAAAACAAAGATGACCAGTCTGATGATATTCTGAAAGAGATTTAGTGACTCCCGATATATGATAACCTTTCCAGATCGACTTACCGGATGATTTGAGGAGTATCTGATAACTTTCTCGAGAAGGATGAATACTTGCTGAAGGATAAAGGTCAAAATCCAGAGGATATTCTTGACCACCTCCAAGATTCGCTTCCTTCTATGTTCATTCAGTTCTCGGACAACAGCTTCATCAACATGATCGTCTTTAACAAAATTCCCACCAACGGTTTTCAGTGGCTGAATTTCTTTGGTTCTATTAAAGGAACGGGAGAGAGACGTCGGATCCTCTAGAAAATTAAGAGTCTCATCTTCACTAGTGCTATCGATCCCATAGAACTGTTGGAGATCATACTCCCGTTGATTCTTAGAGATCATTTGCGCAATCTGTTCTTTTAACCTTCTAGTTTCTTCTGTAGGTTGGAGTTCTCCATTGATGACTGTCCATTCACTCGGATCTTGTTCTTGGTGGCTTTTAGCGCAACTAATATCTTCGATTTCTAAGTATTCCGGAGTATCGTTTTCATAATTATGATTTCTGAAATTTATATTCATTTATTTTTTAAATTTTACTTACCGTTTACGATTTTTTTCTTTTTTCTTCATCTTTGAACCCTCGTTCGTCTCGATCGGAGCCGCCCCGTGGTGTTTCTCTTTGACTACTGTAGAAAACTCGAAGTGACGTCAGAAGATCTAAGGGCAATAACACTGTAGGAAATATAAGAACAACATTAATTCTGAACTTCCGCGTTTTGTAAATTTGTAAATTTGCATATTTGACATTTCGCTTTTAGGAACTTAGTGTATGTTATCAGCTTGCTTGGTCTACTGTAGAAGGCAATTACATTCCAGTCTTGTTTATCACGCGAAGAAACAAGTTCAAGTTCGTGATTTTCGGAATCACTTTATTAGTATTTAATTTTTAGACAAAAAAAGAACACATTTCTCAAAGATTTTCTAAAAAGGTCAAGCATCGTGCATCAGATTATCTGAAAATCATGGCTACTCCAGAAATCGAAGTTCAACTTGAACCCCTTCGTGCCGCTGTGAAAGCTGCCGGTGACCTTGTCCGTCAATTGAAGTTGGATGGAGCTCCGAAAAACAATGTCGATAAAGCTGTAGCCGAGTTGAAGGCTCATAAAAGAAAACTGGAAGAAACTGAACTCGCTCTTGCTCCTAAAGATGCCTTTTTTGATCGATACAAGATGGAAGATCTGCTGAAAAGAAGGTTTTTCTATGATCAATCATTTGCGATTTACGGTGGTGTTTCTGGATTGTATGATTACGGTCCTATGGGATGTGCTCTGAAGGCGAACATTATCGATGTCTGGAGAAAGCACTTTATCCTCGAAGAGGCAATGTTGGAAGTCGAGTGTTCTTCTTTGACTCCCGAACCTGTCCTCAAAGCCTCTGGACACGTTGAAAGATTCGTCGATTGGATGGTTAAGGATGTCAAGACTGGAGAGTGTTTCCGTGCTGACCACTTGATCAAAAATCATGCAGAAGCGTTGTTAAAGGACAAAAAGACCTCTCAGGAAGTTCGAAATGAGTTGGAAGACATTTTGATCAAGCTCGACGGATTCAGTAGTGAGGACATGGAGCGAGTTATTAGAAAATTCAACTTCAAGTCCCCAATCACGGGAAATGACGTGACAGAACCAGTTACTTTTAATCTTATGTTCCCGTCGCAGATTGGTCCCACTGCTGATGTCAAAGCTTTTCTCCGTCCGGAAACTGCACAAGGTATCTTCATCAACTTCAAGAGACTGTATGAATTTAACCAAAATAAATTGCCATTTGCTGCTGCCCAAATCGGAACAGGATTCCGAAATGAGATTTCTCCTCGACAAGGTCTAATCAGAGTTCGAGAGTTCACCATGTGTGAAATTGAGCACTTTGTCGATCCCAATGACAAAAATTATGCGAAATTCAAAAAAGTCGAAGATATGGAGGTTAATTTGTATTCGGCCTGTGATCAAATGGATGGCAAAGCCTCGAAAATGATGAAAATTGGCGATGCAGTTAAACAGGGGATTATAAATAACGAAACGCTTGGTTACTATATGGCGAGGACATATTTGTTTTTGGTTTCTATTGGTATTGATCCGATTAGACTTCGTTTCCGTCAACATATGGGTAATGAGATGGCTCATTATGCCCAAGACTGTTGGGACGCGGAGATTTTGATGTCATACGGATGGATTGAATGTGTTGGACACGCTGATCGTTCATGCTATGATTTGCACCAACATGCGAAAGCTACGAAGGTCAAGCTCGTTGCAAGCAAACCACTTGCTGAACCGAAGAAGGTCATTCAGATGGTTCCTTCTTTGAACATGGCATTGATAGGAAAGCAATATAAATCCGATGGTAAATTGGTGAGTTGTTTTTGTGATTTTCATTTTCTAAACCTTTATTGAAAATGTTTTTATTCTTTCGTCTTTTTTATTTTTCTTATTTTCGACTTTCTAGATTAAAAATGTAATTGATGAATTGGAAGCAGATGGTGTCAAAAATCTTGAGGAGTCGTTGAAGACAAATGGATCGTATACTGTAGAATCTGATGGCAAATCATTTACGCTAACGAAAGAAATGGTTTCTGTCAAGGAACAAGAAAAGACATTACATGTTGAAGAACTGGTTCCTTCTGTCATCGAACCATCATTTGGTATTGGACGTATTCTTTATGCTGTCTTAGAACATTCATTCCGACAACGTGAAAACGACGAGCAGAGAACGGTAAGGATTGGAAAATGTATTTTGCAACAAATTAATGGAAAATCTTGTTTTTAGTACTTTGAATTAAAACCACTTGTCGCTCCATATAAGTGTGTGATTTTGCCAATTTCCCAAACAAAAGAATTGGATCCAATTGTTAACATCGTCCATGAAGCTTTGACTAAGAATCAGCTTAGTCACCGCATCGACGATAGTGGAATTTCCATTGGCAAACGTTATGCCCGTACTGATGAACTTGGCATTCCGTTTGCAATTACGGTTGATTTCGAATCGACCAAAGAACCACATACGGTGACTCTTCGTGACTTGCCCTCCATGTTGCAAGTTCGTTTGAAGGTTTGTTTCGTTCTTTTGTATGGTAATTTGATTTGGGAATTTACAGGTTTCGGAGGTCGCGGAAGTAATTGCTGAACTTGCTCGTGGCTCCTTGACGTGGGAAGCTGTTATGGGAAAATTCCCCAAATTTGAGGCAAAACCAGACGAAAAATAAATTATTATTGTTGTTTTCCTTTGTGTAATTTTGTTTATAATGTTTATGGTATTTCACGTGGATGACATCATAATGGGAAAATTGAATTAGAACGAGAAACGGTAGACGGGGGGAATTCATTGAATTGTAGGAGTTGATGAGAAAAAAACGGCCTTGGATAAGATGAAAAAGTTTTTGGTCTTGATTTTAAACTCTGACGTGTTCTTAAGATTTTTTTTGAAAAAAAAATAGGCTAAGTATTATCTGATTTTTTGGAAAAAAGAAAAATCAAAACAGATAATAATCTCGGATTTTTTAAATGGAAGGAGGAATCTACTGAATATTCTCGGAACAAAGCATCAAAAATTCGGAAGTTCGAGAAATTCTGAGAATTTGGAAGAAAAATTTTGTAAAAAAACCAATTGTTATAATATAGTAGATGCGATTTTTTGATAATTTCGGAGAGAAACTGAGATTTAAGAAAATGTTCGTGATTGGTAGAGATCTTGGGGAATTTGATAGAAGTTCTGGAAGAAAACAGATCTAATTTTGGATGCATCGAAAATTGGTGAAAAACAATTGTGGAAGAATTTGCTCTCGATCATTGTAGTACTACGGTAATTGGAGATTTTGGAACTTCTGTTTCTGAAAGACTAGGAATTTACGTCTGGATAGTTCTACGAAGATAATTTTTTCGGATCTCCACAGTAATATTGTTTGGAGCATCTTGCCAATTTGGTGAGAAATTTGAATTGTTAAGACAATCTGAATATTTCAAAATTTCTGGAATTTTGCGGAATGTATTAGAAATTCCTCTAAACTTATGAATTCTTTGAAACCCTCTAAAATTCAACCAAAACTGCTGGCATTTTTTAGAAATAACTCAAAATCCTTTGAACTCTCTGTGATCCATTCAAAAACAAAACAAGATGTTTGAGCCCGAGGATTTTGGTGATGTAAAAATAAGCCCTGAACTTTATGGGAAAAAATTTTGCAAGAATTTTGATCTGTGATTCTTGTGATGAATTTGAACTGTTCATGTTTCTATCTTGTGATGAGAAATGGGAACTCGGGGGAAACGTTGCGAATTATGGAACCCTCCCCCCATCGTCCATTGGCTGGACTTCGTCACTTTTCGTCATTTTAATTTTCGATGATTTGTTGTTTAATATTAATTGGTTCTTCGGTCAGTTGACGTTACAATTTCCGAGTTCTTTCCTCTGAAGGTGGAGTGATTAAAACAGCGAATAAGATGTTCTTTTCCTACAATTAATTATTTTCATTTAAAAAATCATTAAGGAAATTTTTTTGCAAAAACTCCGCCCACCACACAGAATTCGATGAAAAATACGTGATGACTATAAAAGGAAATAAAACAGCCTACATTAATTAATATCATGATTTACATTATTTTAACTCTGATTTTTTTGTTCATTTTTGAACATATCTACTGGAAGAGAAGGAACTTCCCTCCAGGACCAATACCACTCCCGGTCCTCGGAAACACCCTGGCCTTGGCGAGAAATCCCCCAGGGTATGAGCCCATGATGCAGTGGAGGAAGAAGTTCGGACCTGTGTTCACCTTCTGGTTCGGCAACAATCCCGCGATCTGCGTCGCAGACTTCAAGACAATCAAGGAAACAATGCTCGAGGATGGAGAAACCTACTCTGGGAGATCGACTTTAGATGATTTGATAAAGCTCGTCAGAGGTGGACATTACGGTGTTGTGGAAACTTCTGGATGGCTCTGGAGAGAGCAAAAAAGATTCATGCTTCACACTTTCAGAGATTTTGGAATGGGGAAGAATCTGATGCAACAGAAAATCCTCGACGAGGTAGCTTACTTGATTGAGTCCTTGAAGGATTCCAGAGACTTGGATGCTCACAATATCCAGTACGATATCGACAGAGCTGTGGGATCCATCATCAATTCCTTGTTGTTCGGCTACAGATACGAAGGAGTGAGTTTTTGGGAATAATATGGGAATTATATAGCATTCAAAAACCCTAAAATAGACACGGCATTGGTGCTGAATAATTATCAATGATATTTGGAAAGTTTAAAAATTCACACTGTCCTGGATGGTGTCCAAAAATTAAAGATAATCTTTAATGTTTTTAAATGAGTTTAGATAGTGTTCGAGAAGTCCAAAATCGATACTATCTTGAATGAAGTGATAGATAGTTGTAGTGTTCAAAAAAATTTGATTCCAAACTTTATAGACACTATATGATTTTATTGTCGGAACGAGTCCTATCGAATCAAAGATTAGTTCAGCAGTCCCGACAGTTCGAAAATTCATTTTCAGATTTTCTGGACACCATCCAAATTCGACATTGAATTTATTTTTATCGTTTTAAAATAATTTCGAATAATAGTTTGGATGATGTTTGGAAAATCCTAATCTTGAATTTTTCGAGCACTATTTCTGATATTGGAGCAAAGTTTATCGTTTTAAAAATCATCTCTATCAATCTTGAACGGTGTCCAAGACATTTTTTTAATCTTGTAGACACTTAATTTTTTATTATTGGAACAGGTTTCGTAGTTTCAAAGATAAGTAAAACTAACAACTTGATGGCGTCCGAAAAATTTCGAAAGTAGGAATTTTTGGACACAATCCAAGTTCGGCATCGGGTGATTTTTTTCGTTTAAAAAATAACTCCATCAATCTTAAGAGATGTCCAAGACATTTTATTTTCTGAATTTTGTAGACACAATAATTTTTAGTATTAGAACGGGTTTCCTAGCACCAAAGATCGGCTTTGATATTGATCTCACATAGGGTCCAAAAAATCCTGATTTTCGAGTTTTAAATTCAAAATTTTTCTGCAATCATAATTTCTTCCAGGATCGAATCCAGGAATTTATCGAATTGAAGACATGTCTGACAAATCATATGAGGTTCGTGATGGAACCTCTGACAACGATCGCAATGACTCAGCCTCTAACTCTGGGCAAGTTGCCGGTGTTCAAACCCCGTCTCGAGAAACTTTTGAACAACATGGATCAACTGTATTCGGTTTTCCAGAAGCAGATCGATGAACACAAAAGACACTTAAATCCCGATAACCTCGATGAAGAGTCGTCTGACTTTTGTGAAGCTTTTTTGAAAGAGATGCATCGAAGAGGAGGCCAAAATGAGACTTTACACAGCTTCAGCATCAACCAGCTAAGGAACATGTGCCTAGATCTCTGGACTGCGGGCCTCGAAACCACCACGAACACCGTTGCTTTCGGTGTACTGTATTATATCCGACATCCAAGGGCGCAATACTGTGTTAAGAAAGAATTGGAAAGAGTAATTGATTCTGACCGACTAATCACCGTTGAAGACAAGAATCGTCTACCATATCTCAACGCCTTCATCTCGGTAAGTCTATGTCTGGTGTAAAAAGTCCAAATGGGGATCAAAAACATTTTATTCTTTGAGTTGAGAGTTGTTTACGTCAAAAAACTAATCGGGAACAAAGTGATGGGATCGAAAAAACGACCGAATTAAATTGTAAAAAGACCGCTAGAAACCACAATCCGAAAACCATTGGGAGTCCAATACCAAAAAAAGTGATTTAGCATTGAACTCAATTTTAAGTAGTCATTAAATAGTTGATTAAATTTCAAAAATTCCGTAAAAGGTTAATCCCTAAAAAGGTTGAGGGTTTAAATCAAGGAAATAAAGTTGCATTTGAAAGAATTCTTGCAAAAATTTGAAACACTTAAAACGTTTAATGCCTTTTTGAAATAATTTTTCAATCTGTTTTTGCAGGAGACCCAACGCATGGCTAATCTCCTTCCCATAAATCTGATCAGAAAGACTACGAAAGATACTACAATAAACGGCCACTTCATTCCCAAGGGATCAAGTGTGATTCCTCAGATCGGATGTATACTGTATGATGAAGAAGTAAGTGATCCATTATCGAATTAAAGTGGATTTTTCGGTCAAGAAACTACGTTGAAAATGCATGTTTCAGATTTTCCCAGATCCATACGATTTCAAACCAGAAAGGTTCCTTGACGAAAACGGGAACTTGAAAAAAATTGAAGAACATATTCCTTTTTCAATCGGAAAAAGACAATGTATGGGCGAAGGACTGGCGAGGATGGAGCTCTTCTTGCTGATCTCTAACCTATTTAATCAGTTTGAGGTGAGCTTCAGATTAAAAGATAAACATCTATCTAAAGTCATTTTGATGGCTTTTGGATGAAGCATAAATTTAAAGCAATTTTAATAATTAAAAAGAGATACTATTCTTGACCGACAGTTGTTTGATGAATTTGTTTTTCAATTTCGATCAAATCCATCTTGCCTTTTATTTTTTACACAAAGATATTTATGGGGTTATAGAGAACCACACTGAAATCCTATATGTGTAAAGAAAATTTTGGTTGAAATTCAAAGGTTTAAAACTTTTCTTCTTATTTCAATCAATGTCACGTTACTTTCCTATTTTTTATACAAAAGTACTGATGAGAATGTGAATGACTTTATCGAGATACTAGACATAAGAGCAAAAAAAATTTAGTCGAAATTAAAAAAGAAGATTTATAGAACTTCTAAATCTCGGCCACAGTCACGTTACTTTTCCTTTCCTTCTTATAGAAACAGTTGTGGGGATGTGGAGAACTTTATCAAGATACTAGACATAAGAAATGGAAAAATTTTTAAATTTCGATTGAAATTACATTATTTTCCTTTTTTTAAACACAAAAGGTCTCATTGCAAAACCAGATATAAAAGAATTAAAAGATTCAATCAAAATTCAAATGTTTTACAAGACCTTAATCTGAATTAAAACCATGTGATTCTTTCTTCTTTTTTATATACAAGTACTGGTAGGAATTTGAAGGTCTTCCTGTAGGTGTTGGAGATAGAAAAAACAACGTATGTGACGCAATTAGGATTAAAAATGAAATGGTTCAAAACGAAAAATAAATTTATCAAGTCTTTCGGAAAATAAAGCTGTACTTTTAACTGTTTATAAAAACATATTTTTGAAAAAAACCAGAAAACTTTTAAACAAAATAAAAGAACTTTTTTAAATAAAATCGAAACAGACAAACGACCTCGAGCAATATTCTTGGTCAGAATTGTGATGGAATCAAAGTCAAATTAGAATTAAAACGAATAATTTGTCATTTTTCTGACGTTTTCAGTTTCTCGCAGAAGAAGGAAAGAACCTACCCTCGATGGATAAAAGATTCGGGTTCGCCCTTCAGCCTCATCCTTTTCGCTGCCAGATCCGACACAGATTTAGTCAGTGATGTGTGATACCAGTTATCTTCATTATTTATCTTTAGTCCCAGACCCAATTTTCCTATTTTCCTATTTTTTATTTTTTTGGCATTATTGTTACGGTATGGAAATAAAAAATCAGAAATTAATGAATTTGATTCTTGACTCCATGGAAAAGAGGTAATTAATATTGGAGATTAATGGACGGAGAATGAACGTCATTTAATTCACCAAAAAGTTTGTCTTCGATTTTAGTTTGAAAGGCCATTTTTCATTTTTTTTCAAATGGAGTTTTTATCTCTTGAAAAGAAAGTCGAGTTTTGCCTTTCGAAATACAAGTACTGTATAGATGGAAAGATTGGGGATCGAAGAATGAGGAACGAGGAAAGAAGAAAGATTAAAAGTCAGAAGAGAATTATTTGTCTAAATGGAAATTAGGAAAGAATTATTTTCTTAAATAAAAACTACCTAAAAATGAAATCTAAAATTCTCGGAACCTTACAAAAACATTAAAAGATCTATTTTACAATAAGTATCCGAAAATTCTCTTTTCTGAATTCTTAGATAACGCCCGATCTGATATTGGAATACTTTTTCGAAATCACAGTGAAACTGCTCTAATATTATTTTTAGATAGTATCTGGAATTTAAAAAACTCGTCTTTCCGGAAATAATCCAAGATCATTACTCGAGTCGATCCTTGGAAATGATGAAAATCAATTGAGTTTAAAAGTCGGATGATGTCTACAGATTAAAAATTTTGAAACATTTTCCCAACTGGATTTTAATATTGAAATTAAATATTTTCTACACTGAAGAATCGAAATTTTCAGAACACTAACTAGAAATATTTTGAAGTTGATTTTTTGGTATGAGGAAAACCCGTTCTGATAGTAAAATTATAGTGTCTATAAAATTAAAAAATCAAGATTTTTTCAAAACTATTTAAGGCTCCTGTCTGAAGCACTTTTGGAATAATAAAAAGTCGCTCTAATATCGAAGTTGGATAGTGTTCAAGAAATCCAGTAATTAAAACTTTCTTGACAATATTCAGCATTTTTATTGAAAATTCTTTTAAGTAGGAATTTGATAATTGTTGATTCGTGGTTCCGCGTGTATGCCAACAGGTGGTGAAGAAGTGGAAGGAGAGTTCTTCATTGAATATACAATAAATAATACTAAACATCGTGAGCGTTAAAATGGCTTACTGACTGAATAAATAACATTACGAGACCCGGACGTTTATCTGATATTCAGGAATATCAATCTTAATAATAGGAGCGATGTTCTCTCGAAGAATCACAAGCGCAGTCTAAAAATAATGAATTTTAATATCACCCATGAAACAAAGGAAATGTTTTCTAGGTACTTTGTGAGCTTTTCTTCGAGAATATCTTTCGAAAAATATTTCAGAAGGGAAATAAGATACTGTAAAGAATGAGAAATTAAAGTGACTTGAACTTTCACGCTTTTCTCATTCCCTAAAATTACCGTGTTCTTATGAAAATCTTTCTCGGATTTTTCCTAATCATCAAAATAAAAATTTTTAAACAAATTCTAGATCGGAGTAAAACTGGCCTTGAAGGAATGGTTTCACCGAAAAATCGATTGATCAATTTCTTTGTCTAATTTGTCTCGTTGTTAAACATTTAAACCGGGACACAAGCGTGAAAGTTTCAACTTCCTTTTTGTGCAATCTTTTAATTCTTGTTTTTTAGGTTCTTCATTTTTCAATTTTTTGAAATACATTTTTATTTTGTCACCTTGATTTCTTGATTTTTCGATTACATTTTAAACTTTATTTTCATTGATATTGTTGTTCAGAGTATGCCTCCACGTTATTCTGTCTCGACGATAACTCAGACCCCGACAATCGAAATCCCTCTTTTGAAGAAGATTCTGGAAGAAGTTTACGGCATCATCGAATGTGAAGTTCTCAAACTCACTGGCTACGATGACTTGAACTTTAAAATCGAGAAAGTTAAATTTTCGAAAAATGCTCATCCAGATTTGGTGAAAAGGGATAAAGACATTTTCATCGTGAAATTCATGAATCCTATCGAGAATTCCAATCCTTATTTACTCGATGGCCAAGTCCAACTTTCGAAACGCCTGAAACAAAGAGGAATCCCCACCCCTGAACCCCTTCCCACTGTAGAGGGAAATCTGTGGCAATATGTCGATATGAACGATAAAGGTGGGATCTTTTATCAGCTTAATTTATTTCCAATTTTTAAAATTAATATTTCAGTGAAATTACCTATTCGTCTTTTCACTTTTCTTCCGGGATTGATGGCTGAGAAAATTGGCTATAATGATTCCGTTTATTTTCTCCTCGGGACTCTTTTGGCGGAATTCCATAACGCCACAGAGGACTTTGATCACAGAGCCTACGAAGACCACTATATTTTCATGTGTATGGAAAACTGGGATCTCCTTGAAGAAGAGTTCGAAGTCCAAGCTCAACAAGGTCTTGTCAAGAACGAGAGAAATTTGGATCTTCTTAAGAGAGGAATAGCTGACTTGAGAAAAGACGTTCTGGACAAAAAAGACAAATTTAAAAAAGGATTTATCCATGCTGATGTGAATGAAACGAACGTTCTCCTCCAGAAATTCTCGGAAGGAAAACACGAAATTACAGGATTCTCGAATGGAAAATACAAAGTCACAGGACTCTTGGATCTCGGAGATGCGCATAGATCTTTGATTATTTTCGACATCGCTACTTTGATTTTATATCTCACTGTAGATTCCAAAGTCGAGGATTGGAGACCTGTGGCAAAAGTCGTCATCGAGGGATATTCGTCAAAAAGAATACCTGTGGATTTGGATGTCATCTTAGTTTCGATGAGGGCCAGACTAGTGAGCTCTTTATTGTATTCGACGAGAACAGTCAGGATCAACTACAGGAACGAAGACCCAAATTACATCCTCAAGATGCAAGAAAACGGATGGAAAGTTTTAGAAAAGCTGACTCTAGACTACGATAACGAAGCTGCAAAAAATAAGCAAAATTGAGAAAAACTGATTTGTTATTAAGAATTAAAATAAAATTGTCCTAATATGAATCTCAAAGATATCGAAAAGTAGGTGTTAATCTCTACAAACTCCAAGTTTCTCTTCAGAACCAGAGTGGGGATTTTGGATTCTAATTTGGGATTTCATGTAGTGGTTACGTGAAGACCGCATGATGCAATTAATTTTTTTGGATGACGCCTACTTTCCGGGATGTATAAGTTCTCGAAATACGTTGACTTCTGAATCCATGCCCTAAGGGGACATATACGAGTTCTTGGGATTTCATATGGATTGTTAGTTTGGAAGGACTTGGATTTTTATGTCGAATATTCTTCGGAATATGAACTTAGAAACTTTTATTTCCGAAAAATTTTCACCTTTTCCAGAGATTTAAATTTCATATGGATTATCTATTTTTAAAATAGTGGATTTTCCTTGTCGAGAGGAGTCATTTTAGGTTATTCGTGGTAGCAAAAGAATTAATTAGATCTCTTGATAAGAAATGAACCGCTGGCTGTTGTACAGATTCTAATAATCGTCTCAACACAAAAAGTTTAAGATTGCCCAATACAAAAAGGTTGAACTTCGATTTCGCTCTGTCCACTTTGATGAAATTTAGAACCCCCGATGAGGATTAAAATGATTTCGAAATTTCGCTTAAACAATTAAATTTTCACAAAAAAGTAGAACTATTTTTTTACAAAAGCACTCAATTTTTCTACAAATTTTTGCAATCATCTTTTTCCAGGAAAATAAAACTGATTGTCTGTCTCTCCTCGACCACTGGATCTAGTAACTTTTTTGGAAACTCGAATAGTCGCCAGTAATCCCTTTGACCAAATACCGGTTTTGTTTTTCCAATTCCCCAATTTTTGGGACAACCAGGGGGCAATTTTTTCCTTTTCCTCAATTTCTTCGAATTTATTTTTTCTTAAATTTTTTGAGATGAATATTTACCAGGAAGTTTTTTATTTTAGATTTTATATTTTCTTCTACATCCTTGAATCCCGGAAATATCAGAAGAACCCTGTGGACCCCAGTCCCTGTTTTCGAGGATTTTTCGCAAATATTTTCCTGATTTAAACCAATAAAGTTTATCTTTGAATCTCGGAATTCTTAATTTTAATATCAAGGTCCATCGGAGAGTGCGAGAATCTTCTTTTTCGGTCAACAAGAATTCATCATAACTGTTCCGTATCTCACTTTTCCGAGTCAGAGAGCCCCTGTCATCTCAATCCATATGCAGAGAGACAGATTTGCCTTTCGGATTGTCCCCTTTTTGTAAAATTTTTCAGACACGCGGTCAGGTGAAGGAACCAGATCGATGAGAATTTTTGTTTCGAGTCACTTTTTTGAGGATTTTCCGTCTTTGGAGGAACCCTGGTTTTCTTTCATTAAAGTTCTTTGGTTACGGTTTTCAGAACCTATTGAACGTTTTCGAAATCTTCTTGAAATTCGTAAATATCTAATTTTTCATCTTTCGGTCTCAGTGTTCTGGAAATTCATGTCGAGATATCCCTTTTGAATTTCCTTACAATATTTATATTCTCATTACTGTATGACTTACAACTGTCTCGATACTTTTAGAACCTTAAAATTATATAACTCTGAACTTCAACTTTTTTGATATTGAATGGAGAAATAATAGAAACTCGTGTCAGGAAAATTGAATGTGAAAAATTATTTCTATTTTTATGGAAATACCTTTTTCAGAAATGGCGAATCACGGACCAAGCTATGGATTAAGCCGAGAACTCGAGAAAAAAAATCAGGCGAGATTTTGCACCGAGGAAGCCCAAGAAGTCCTTCTTTGGATCCAGGATGCCACGAGAATCAGATTCCCGGAAGATCCGATAGAGTACAAAAGTGCCGAGGATGTTTCCGAAGCTTTGAAGGATGGAGTTGTTTTGTGCAATCTCATCCACCGACTGACCCACAAAGCAAATGGGGTGTTGTTCAGGTTCCACGAAAACCCCAAGATGCCTTTTCATAAAGTAAGTTTTTTGAAATTAAAAAATAAGCATTTCATCTAATTGAAATATTAAAGTTAAATTTTCTTTTTAAATTCAAAAACTTTTAATATATGATTCCAAGGAATTAATGTTAAATTTCTGAATATTTAAAAAAATTAGTTTTACAGTAGTTGATTTTGTAGATGGAAAATATCTCCAACTTCTTGAACGCCATCAAGGCCTATGGTGTCCCGGAGATTTCCTGTTTCCAAACCGTCGACCTCTACGAGAATAAGCAATGCTACAAGGTCGTGGAATGCCTCAGGGCATTGGCCGCAGTTGTGAGTTATTTTAAATTTTTTTAAATCATAATTTCATGGATAATTACAAAATTTCTTAAATCTAATACTTTAGAAAATAACTTTTTATTTTTGTAATAACGTTTTCCTTCCAGGCCCAGACAAAGGATGCCCCTGTCCCCTTTCCCCACTGGGTCGTCAGGATGTCCCAGGGTCAAAAGCGAAGATTCACAAATGAGCAAATAAAAAAAGGAGAAGCCGTCATTCCTCTACAGTACGGTACCAACAAGTGTGCTAGCCAGAAGGGCATGACGCCGTACGGACTGCCTCGGCAAATCAAGCCAGATCCGATCTTCAATTGATTTCATTTTTATTTTATTGAAGAATTTTGTCTCTTTCATTGATAAAAATATTCCACCTTTTTAACCATAAAAATATTCTGCTTTTTTCATGATAAAAACATCAAGGTTTTTTATGGACGAAAAGTATCGGAGTTTTTATTAGCGAAAAAACATCAGAAAATATCGGTCTTTGTCCTAATGACCAGAAGAAGTTTGATAAGATAAACTCAAAAAAATTATCCAAGTTTGATCACTTTGTATAGTTCCGTTTCCAGACTTGTACGATTTTTTGATGACCATTTTTTAAAAAACAATGTAGTAGAATTTGTATAAATCTTTGAAAAATTTTCAAAAATGACTTTTTGAATGACGTCACTTTCAGAAAAGGATGAAAGTTGTTCTTTTCATCTTCCTCTTGACCCTACTCGACCTCTCGACGGGACTGTTCATCCCGAAGCAAGCGATTTCGAGAGACATGAGGATGAGGAGACTCAGAAGTCTCTTCTCGAATGTCAAGAAACCGGAACCCAAGGACGACCCCACGTACAACTACACCACGGCTTGGTATCCCAACATGCCTGTGGATCATCTCCGAGGAACCACTTCAGACACTTTTCAATTAAGGTAAAGTCAAATTTTGGATTTAAAAAAAGTAGTTTTTAGGTACTTTTATAACTTGACCTACTACAAGCCTGGAGGACCTTTGTTCTTCTACACTGGAAACGAAGGGTACTTGGAGACTTTTGTGGAAAACACAGGAGTCATGTGGGATCTGGCTCCTCAATTCAATGCTGCGATCGTTTTTGCTGAACATAGATACTACGGACAGACCTACCCCTATGGGAACCAAAGTTACAGTGTGAGTAGTTTACATTAAAAAATGATATTCTAATTAAACATTGAATTTGTTTTCTGAATTTCTAAAAAATAATTTCAAGAGGCAATTCTCTAAATATCACCTCTTCCTGAATAGTTTTAATTCATCGTTTTCCAGAACATCAAATACCTCCGTTATCTCGACATCGAACAAGTCCTCTCGGATTACGTCGTCCTCATCCGAAATGTGAAGAGAACTCTCATCAATGACACCAACGCCAAGGTCATTGCTTTCGGAGGTTCCTACGGGGGTATGTTGAGTGCCTGGTTCAGAGCCGCCTACCCTAAGGAAACCGATGGTGCATGGGCTTCTTCGGCTCCACTGCTGTACTTCAAGGATGGTGGAGTCCCCGTTGACGCCTTTTCTCACATCACTCAGACCACCTTTGTCGCTGAAGGTTGTGACGCAAGTAGGATCACGAACGGATGGAAAGCCTTGCAAAATCTGTTGAATTCTCAATCCGGCATCCAGAAAGTCAACCAAATCTTCAAATTTTCATCTAATTCTCAAGTCTCGGGTATTGATAATTACTGGGATGTAGTCTATTACATCATCACGGCGATAGAGTACATGGCGATGACGGACTATCCTTACTCTTCGAACTTCCTCCAATCCATGCCTCCATGGCCAGTCAACGCAGCATGCAAAGCAGCCATGACGACGGATACTTCGGATGAAGGACTGGTTACCGGACTGTACCTGATCTCCAATGTCTACTACAACGGGAGTGGACAGTTGACGGAGAATTGTTTCACGAACTGTCCCGACTCCCATGATGCCCTGGGATCTCCCTTGGGATGGCCCTTCCAAGAGTGCACTCAGATAATCATCGAGATGTGCGACAGCGGACCCCCGAACGACTTGTTCTTTGCGGATTGCAATGCCGGAGATGTTTATACCGATGACGTCATGTCTTGTCTCGGTTGGTTCGGGTTCCTAGGATGGACAACTTCAATGATCGATGAAAACTGGGTCAAAAACCACTACGGATTCAGTTATGCCAACACCACCAACCTCGTTTTGACTTCAGGAACTTACGACCCTTGGTACTCTGGCTGCATGAAAGTCAATGATTACGATATGGCGACGGCGTACCAAAGAGGATTGTTTGTCTTCGAAATCGAAGGCAGTGCTCATCATTTGGATCTTCGACAGCCAAACACCTGTGATCCAGCGAACATCCAGAACGCCAGATATCAGATAACGAATATCCTCTGGTGTTGGGCTTACCCTAACGACAGCAAGTGTGCGAATTATCCTCAGAAACCGACAGCTCTTCCTGCATTCGCTAAGCAGACAGCCACTTGTGGCTCTGTCTTCGGGGGATACCCTTGGGGTCAAGCATAGGTGAAGTAGCTTCTCGTCGAATGTGATTTGAAGGAATAAAAGATTTTAACTTCTTTATGTTTCAATTTAGTTTTCATTTTCTCAATTCTGGAGCGAACAAATAGTGATGTTAGAATGTTATGGGTAACATTCAAAAAAATCAGTGTTGAACATGATCTTGTTGGACCTTTTAGAAACAAAACATTGTTTTTCGGAGTAGCTAACATCACATTCGGTAAAATCAAGAACAACACCCAATTCGTTTACCAGTTTTATAAGTATTATATATAGAAATTTATCTCAGTATAAAAATTCATATTTATTTCAAACATAGCTCTAAAGAAGATTGAATGATTGTCGGTTGGGCCACTTGAGGGCCCAGTTGGATCCAGTGTTATAGTCAATCAATCCTTTTCCAGTGATGTTCACTATATTGGTGAAGGGAGAATAGTCATAGGAATCCAGAGCGACTGGATTTCCATTGACTGTAGCTTTGGGTAAATCTGGATAAAATGGATATCCGAAGACTTCGATGTTCTCCAAATACGGAAAGGTGATATCTGTGCAACTCTTTGTTTTCACAATAGTCAAGGTTGCTCCAGAATCATTGTCTGCTTTGAATTCAAAGGTGAAGTGGCAGAAATTGTGAGTACTCAGATCGTCTGAGGGAATGGAATCTCCGTCATCCCAGAAGAATTCTCCGGAAGCAGAGTTCGAAGAGTCTAAGGCAACAACGAGTTCAAATCTGTTTTTTCTGGCGAGAACCGTTGTGAGAGCAGAGGCTTGTCTGGGAAGAATATATCCACCTCGGATAAAGACAGGGATGAGAGAGGTCCAAGGAGCAGGATACGTACTGTTACCATTTGTCTGAGCAACTCCGTAATAGCTGTCGTACATCGAGTACCATTTTGATTTAGGAGGCAAGTAGGCATCCACAGTAGTAACTCCTTGATAAACAACCGGGACTATCATCATTGCTGGACCCCAGAGGAACTGATAATTGATTGAGTAGACCAATGGATCCTCGGGAAATTCAAAGAAAATTGGTCTAACCACAGTACCTCCATGCAAACTCACGTTATAGTGAAGAGAGTAGAGGTATGGCAGATGACGATATCTGAATTCATTTGCTTTCTTCGTCGCCGCAGCCACTGTGGGCCACTGAGCAGGATCTTGTAAAATGAGGTCTATTCTGTTGTGGTTTCTGGAGAAAGTGTAAAAGGCCCCCAACTGCTGCCATCGAAGACAAAGCTCTTCAGTTGTATTTTCTCTGTACCCACAAATGTCAGATCCCACGTACGGTATTCCGAAGATGTTGAATTCTTGAATTCCTACTATGGAAGTCTGGAGATCTTCCCACTTGGAACTTATATCCCCGAGCCAATGACCTGCATATTTTCCAGAAGAGGCGAAAGTGGATCTGCTCACTACATATCCTCTCTTCCCTGTAGCCGCCCTGACTGCCAAAAAAGTAGCCCTGGACTCCGACCACCCATAAAGGCTTTTCGTATTGTACACCAAAGAACTATTCCTAATGGTAGTTCCGAACATACATAGAGTTTTTGTGAAAATATATTCCTGAAAAAGGGATTAATGAAATAACCAAAAACGCTAGCGTCTATATATGTCACTGTTAGAAACTGTCACATATCTTTGTTAGAAGTTATTTCAGGTTTTTTCACTCGACTTACATCAGGTCCATACAAAAAGGATGACGCCGTAGCATAAGGTGGATTGTCCCACTTCGAAGCGTCTCCTGTAGT
>VOSG01000486.1:0-26749 GCA_009761265.1 Halicephalobus sp. NKZ332 | reverse complement strand
AAAATCTGATTGAAATATTGCTTCAAGATCATATATCCTCGTTTCCTGTAAGATTTGACGAAGAACAACATGGATAAAGCATTTCCCATCGGGATGTAAGAGAAGAAAACCGAAGTCGTTGCTGAAATTTCCGGGGAAATGTGAATCGGCAAAGTTACAGTAACGATAATGAAGATGATAGGAAGTGCGAAGGTAAAAAGTGGAATTATGGATTGTGCAATCAATGTTTTTGTCAGTTGATTTTGGATGTCGAAGAAATTTGCGTTGATGCTTATGCTTGATTTATGGTATTTCATGAATTTGTAGACTTTCCAACTGAGACTGATGATGACGATGTAGGTTCCGACTGTAAGGATGACGGCGTGGGTCATGAAAATGTAGATGTAATTGTCGAACTAAAAATTTTTTAAATAATTAGTTTAGGATTTTTATATAAAATTAATAGATAAAAGTGTAGTATGTAATTATCACTTTGGGAAAAATTTGATAAAGTTGTACAATTATGAAATAAGTCCTTACACCGCCGACGATAGCGATGGCATTGACTCTGCCGTCTTCTGAGGCGAACCATGGAGCGAGGTTCTCGGCGAACTTGAGGTAATCCTTCGTCCTGACACAGAAGGCGTAGTAATAGTGTCCGGCGTAGGTGACAGAGATGAATCCGGAAACACTCAAGCAAGTCATTTGTAAAGAAGTCGGAAAAGTCTTATTTAGACAAAGAATTCTGTATCTGTAAAAAAACGAAGTCGGAAGAGCACAAATGGAGTAGAAGAGAGCAAAGACCCAGAAAACCGAGAAGATCTGCTCCATGGATCTGCTGATACGGATTAGGGGATTTATAATGATGGATTCTTGGCCATCTTGAGTCACTACTATCTGGAATCGTTCAATTTTAGTAAGCATAGCTTTTTATGAAATCTTTTCGACATGAATTTCTTGAATTTATTATATTAATTTAAATTGAACAAACCGGTCGAGCGACGAAGGTCATAATGTTCAGGAAAATGTCGATGAGAGTACATTGAAGCATAATCCTGTTGTATTTCTTCAATTCCTTGTTTCTCGTCTTGACGATCATATAGATTAATAGGAAGTTACAAACAAGTCCACAAAAGGTGGCAATAATGTCATTTATTCCGTGAACAGTCCTCAAAAAAGCAGCCATATTAATTTTTCTGACTCAAGAATTTAAATTTGAAAAATAATAAAAAAGAACTTTTTTTCCTTCTGTATTTATAGGAATAGAGTTAATTGCTGAGTATTACTAACGAACAGTAATTACTCTTAAAAAACGCACGTAAGAGGAGACTGGTTCCAACCGTATAGTCATTATGTTCATTAAAAATTCGTAAATTAAAGTTTTTGACTAGAAAATAAAAAATTGCTTTAAAAAGTTTTTAATAATTATATTCAATTAATATATTTGCTAAAAATTTACTGCAAAAAATATTACTTCTTATTTTGATAGAAAGGTATCGTATAAATGAGATTAAAGACCAAAATACCTCACTTTGGAAAGTTTATATAACATATGTCCAATTACCTAGGAAATAAATTTCATTAAAAGCGAAGAAAATTCAGTCAAACCTTAATTTCAAAAAAACTACCCTGATCCTGATATCATCCCTAACAACCCCGAAGATCTACAACATGAAAGTGATTTGACTTTATAAGATATAATACATCAACTTTATTACACTGGCACAATAAATATTTACAGAACCTCGATATTTAACACTTTAGCTGTTGAAGATTTTCCAGACTTTGACGACCCCATCTCTTCCGGCAGAGGTCAAGTACTCGTCCCCCATCAACCCCAGGTCCGTGATCACATCTCTGTGTTGTTCTCCCACCGGCATCAGTCTTTCGTAGTCCCTGTCTCCAAACGGAAAAGAAAGATTTCCGGAAGTTTTCGGTCTATCTTCCTTTATAACCGTGACTCCATTGACGTTATCCACTCTTCGGTACAATATAGGAGGAGTCAACGGGTCCATCGAAGGGGTTGCTGAACATTGCCTCGTCACCAAGGGAGGTGTCAGATGAGGTCTATACGGTCCGCTCAAGTAATTGCATCTCTGGGGTTGTCTCAAGCTCCAGAATCTCAGACTTCCATGGGAATCTCCTGTGAAAATTCCATCCAAATTCAAAGATTGAACCATCGCGGAAGTCTGGAGTTCATGCTCATAATTCAAAACATCATCAGAAAGGTTTCCTTTAAATTGACTTGTATTTCCACTGCCATTCCCTCCCGACCACAAAACATGACTTCTTTCGCATTGGCCAATATTCAAGTTCCAAATGGAAATTTCACCTTCTTTCGAAACACCGGTCGCAAGTTGTGTGCATTCTGAACTTTCGTTTTGATTCAAAATCGGCCAAGAATTGAGTACCAAAGTTTTTTGATTTGGATGTTCCCATGCAGCTATCTCCAATCCCAAAAACCTCAAGTCATACAAAATCATGCTGTTCGATCCCACAGCACTCGACGTAAGGACCATCCAGTGTTGGTTCACGGGATCTATTGTCATCGATGTTATGAATCCGTATGAATTCCTTGCTTTTCTGTGGAAAACTGTTTCTAATCCATGGGCGAAATTCCTGTTCGAATTCGGACTTCTCTTGTCGAAACAAAAGACAGAACTTTGAGCCGTTAATCCAAAAATTAAGTGATTCATCGTCGAAACTTTCGTAAATCCTCCTTCCATTTCCTGGTCAACAGTAACCGTTTGACTCAAGAACCTCTTTTTTTCAATGTCATAAATGGATAACACCCCTCCTTCCGATGCTGTCACGAGGTGGTCGTTGTTGT
Organism: Halicephalobus sp. NKZ332; assembly: GCA_009761265.1. Classification (NCBI taxonomy): domain Eukaryota; kingdom Metazoa; phylum Nematoda; class Chromadorea; order Rhabditida; family Panagrolaimidae; genus Halicephalobus; species Halicephalobus sp. NKZ332. Next base: position 23,940 of record VOSG01000486.1, on the reverse strand, counting down.
CTGTCATGAATTGACAGGAGTTAATTGGATGAGCTGGAAAATATTATAATTACTGTCTATGAAGTAAATTCTTTAAAAAAATTAATTTTCAATTTAGAATTTCAGTTATCTGAGTTATAAATTCAGAAAATAACATTATTATAGTTCATATTAATCATTATAAAAACCCACGATGAGGAATAGTCGAAACAGAAACAATTGCCGAGGGCTGTTTGTTCTTGATCTGATTCAACGACCACAACTTCACAGTCCTATCCAAACTAGAAGTCGCAAAAACCGTTTGATCTGCATGTACAACTAATTTCGTGATTTTTTCACTATGTTCATGAAGATGAGCAACGAATTTTATCTCCGGTTTCCCAAAGTTATTTCCTCCCATTTCTCTCCCATGCACAGAAAAAGCAGCTGCTCCCGTTATAATTCTTCCTTGAAGGTCCACTTTTTTCTGTTGAAGATATCTTTCTCTCTTGTGATCCAACAATTCTTCTAGTAAGCATTTCGAAGTAAGTCCTGTTGATCCATCACTCAAAACAGTCGCTGCACTGTTGGATATATTCTTCAACCCCGAAGATAAGTCGTTCTCGAAAATTTCAGTCCCAATTTCCCCGGGAATTTCGATCCCGGATTTCCATCCAGCCTTGCCTTCCCCAACATGGATACCTCTGTCCAAGTCGTAGATCTTCATAACTTTCGGATCTACTTTCTCCAAAATATAGTAATCCGATTTCACCTTTTCTTTTTTCTTCAAAGGAAGTCGTTTCAAGAGATTCGGAGCAAAAGCAAGAATTTTCTCCTCCAAAGAAATCGTTCTATCATCGGCATTACTGTAGTTGTTGAGCAACCTTAATGTCGATTCCACTTGGTTTGCCATTTTAGACGAATTCTTCGTTGATTCTATAGGAGAAGCCGGGAATAACGCGTGACGTCCACCTCCGAGTTTGTTCAATGTCCTCCTTCCCTCCAGTTCCTTGAAGAGTTCCTGTGGATGCTTGCAGTCAAAAACGAGCTTCCAAGCTTGTCGAGGAATGGGTTCGGAGAGACATTCATGAATCGCGGCTTTATCGTTCAGTCTCACTAAATTCTCCTTCAAAAATGGCTTCACATAAGGCATCAGTCGACAATACACGTCCGCAAAAGGGAATATTTCATCCAGAACTTTCAGAATATCCACTGTGGCTATTCGAAGCCAGACGTTCTGAAATGGACCATATATTAATATGAGGAATTATCCATATACCAATAAAATAAACACTATTATATTAATGACAAGAATCATCTACATATAAAAAACCAACCGGATGGACTATAAATTGAACAAAATCCTTGCATAATTCCCATATCGTTGCCTTTTCCAATCTGTTTTCACTACACAAAGAATAAATACATCTCAAACTTTCCAAAATCACAAATTCCTCCGTACTTTGGAGTCCTTGCTGAAGAAGTGGATAAAAAAATTCTGAATTCCTTGTTTTTGGATTTCTTCTTGCAACAACAGGACAATTTTTGAAGAACGAGCTCATCAATCTCCAATCATTTTTGTCATTCAACACAGTAATCATATGCATGAGGATATTATGAGTTTCTGTCCCGATTTTCTCGAAAAAGAGACACAATTTGTCCAAATTTTTCCCTTCCATGATGGTTTGTCTCACAGCATTGTTGTCCCGCGTTATCAATTGAGTATAAAATTCCGAAATGATACTCGTTAGAGACTTCTTTTCCAGTTGAGGAAGCTTCGAAACAGGTGCGGATTCTTTATTTCCTGGATTATCCACTGTAGGCCCTATTAATCCACCTTCGTCCTCGGCATGTTTCAATCCTTCTTCCAGGAATTTCAAGGATGTCAAAGCCAAAGTCCCGAGGTTGCTTGCCACGGCCATGATCACCATAGGGGACGAGGACTGATCTTGGAGGATTTCTCTCATCTTAGGGAATATGTAATCCACGAACAACCTTGTTTCTTCCGTTGGGATTTCCTTGAAATCAGAGGTGATTTCTGTCAGAACATGAATTGCTTCTGTTTGGACGAAAACAAACTGATCAGAAAGAAGTTTCACCAAATAAGGGACGATTCTTTCGGCAACCAATGCTTCGGGAGTTATCTTCGAAAGTTCTTTCAACAAACAAATCGCGTCCATCTTCGAATTTATGGACTTACAAGCTCTGATGTTCGATGTTATGAGAGAAATCAAAAGTAGAACAGAATTAAGTTGGTCTTTTTTAAGTTCTGGGATAAACCTTTCCTTTTCTACATACAGCTTCGTAATCACGTCATCTGGATTTTTGGGAACAATCTGCTGCGATTTGTCTTCTTTCTTTATCCTGAATTCTCCCATGTAGTGATATAAAAATGATTCGAAGATCGGCGGGAAGAGGTTATCTGCTCTGAAGGGCGCGTAGGAATCATAAAGTTCCCTTCTTGTTTCTGGATTTTTCTCTAACATGATCGAAATCAGCTTCTTGAAAGCGTCTGGAACATCCGAAATTACCGTATTAACATACTCCTTGGCTGTTTCATCATCCATCGAAAGATAATCTATCAATTGACCAAAAGAAAAAGCTGATCTTCTTCCGTCCGTGAACAATTCAACAAGGACACAGCCTATGGAAAATATATCCATAGCGTCTGTTTTTCCTAAAGTCAAATCAGGAAGGTTTTCAGGAACATCTGTATTGAACAGATCGAAATCCACCGATTTCTTGAATCTTTCTGGAGCAATGTTGCAACCATTTGATCTGCTGGCATTGAAGAAAAAAGTGAATGCGGAAGGAGTATCACAAGGAACAAAAGTAGGTTTGAAACTCGCGAAATCCGTCAAATTTACCCATAATGAAGAAGAAACCAGGATGTTGTGGGATTTTATGTCTCCGTGACAGACTCCTTCCCTTCTGCATTGTTCCAGGGCCTTCAGCAGTTGGAAAGCTATCCATCTCTTTTCAGCATCGGTCAAAAACGGTCTGATACTGAGACGATCGTGGAGAGTATCTTTGTGGAACGGTCTGTATAGAATCGCAAATTTCTCCGTCTTCTAAAAAATAAAAAGAAATTAATTTAAATACAAAACAAAGCAACTCACATAAGTTTTAGAAAATCCAAGGCAATTTGAGTAGTTAGAATGAGCGACCTTCTTTCTGATGTTCACAATGACTTGAGCAAATCTATCGATGATAAAGTTGTCTGGGAAAATAAAGACTTTCGCCACCATAGGACCGTCTGCATGTTCAACTTTGGCGACTTTCATGAACCGCGTATTGCCGAGACTGTAATGACAAACATTAACGTTAATAAGTATGCTGAATATAAAAGGTTTAGCTCACTTCTGGACATATTTGATTTCGGGAATCTCCTGAAAGTAGGACTCGACCGATGGGATGACCCGTGGAATCGGAGCTGTTTGAACATTGCCCATTTTCAGGACATGAACTAAAAATTCAAATTAGAACTGATATATGAATATTAATGTCAAATATATTACTAACGAAATGAGGAAAAAAGCAGATATTAAAAGCGGAGTTTTTACAAGAGGAATCACGCGGAAACTTGTGTCGCAACAAAAACATTTGTTTTTCTAATAATCTTCAGTTTCAAGGATCTACTTTTATTATGAGAAGTAAAAGACGTAAATAAAGAGTAAAGTGATGTATGAGCTCAAAGCAATTAAAATTACGAAATAATTTGGAGAAAATAAATCTTTTTCATCGACAGGAACTTTGGAACAATCATATATTTTCGCTCAAAGTATTTTATGCTGTAAGAAATTAGGACAGAGAAATTAAATAAAGATGAAGCAAAAATGATATATGGATTCAAAAATTTCGAAAATCATCAACGGAGAAACTCGAATTCTTTTTTGGCGACCAGAACTTTGGGACAATCACATGTATTCTTTGTTCCAAGCTGTCTCCCAAACTTTGGTCCTCTTAGTCTTTTAAATGATTCTTTTTTTCTAATTTTCAGAGAATTATAACTAACAACCAAAAAACCGAACGAATTGTTAGATAAAAACCTATTGAATATAGTTATCATCGGGAATCGATCACGTATTTTTTCCGATCTTTTCTGACTTTATATTGTTTACTCAAAACGTTTGTCGAGACTTGTATTTTTCAGTTTATCAGATCGATCAAATGGAATGAAATGTATTTTCTATAAGTTTTTTTCTTGGGAATTCTATTTAATCTTATTTGAAAAGTCCTGTATTGATCTTCATATTGGTGGAATCCACACTAATCAACTCATTGATAACGTATAATTGAAATAAGATGGTCGAAACTTTGGAAAAGGCGAAAAACTCCATCAGACAAGAACTCGATACCGTTCTAAAGGTGGCAGCTCAGCAATACCATGACGATGATCGGCTTTCTGAGTGGGTTTTCATATATTGTTTTCATATATCAAAACTCTGATTATGTTGATATAGTTAATATTGTTCGTTTTCCAGTGATGCCAATCAAGCAATATGTAATGTGGTCGAAGCGGTATTTATCCATGGATTGAAGGATGCGTTTTTCCTCAAAGGATCCAGGTTCTCGAAATATCCTGAACCAGTAAGCTTTTGTTCAAAAAACTTAATTTATATGAATTTCTAGAATTTCTGGCCCTTTGTGTCGAAATTCACTCACAGGAGCATCAAAAACCAAATCGGGGATTTGAAACAGATCAAAAGCGAGATCGGAAAAGCCAGAGTAGGTTTATTTTGTTCAAAATTAATTGTTTTTGGGAAATTTAATCCTACTACACAAAGTTAACCATTTCCAATATATAAAATTAATCTTTCGGAATTTAGGCCTGGATCAGAATAGTTTTGAACGAAGGACAGTTGGAACATTATATCAATTTGCTGTCCAAAGACGTCAGACAGCTGGAGAATTTTTATATAAAAAACGCTTTCTTGCGGGATTCCGAGAGACTAGAAGCCTTGATGGGATATCTGAAAGCCTTGGCGAAACTCCCGATCCAAGCCCCGACGAACTCGTGTTTCTTGAATTCTTGGACACCTTCTCCGCTGATTTTGGCCGGATTGATTAGCGGAAAACCTCAAAGAGTCACTATTCTAAATTCGAAAAGGAAAAACGCATCTTCCGCAGATCTCCAGGAAGAAGTCGCCGAAGAAGCTATAAACGCTCTGGATTTACTAAATGAAACAGGGATATCTGAATCGCCGGCTTCTCCTTTCCGGAAGTCATATATGGACGACGACAACAGCTCCGTCTACTCTCACACCTCTCTTCTGGATCCCAATCCGCCTATGGGGATACCCTGCAATTTGAAGCCCACATATTCCCCGTTTCTTTCTACAACTCCAGAAAGCCGGCCTCTGGAACATGTTCCGCTGTTCAATATACCTATGGATGAAAACCTTTCTGAAGTCCATGTGAACAGGAGAAAAACGACGAGAGTGAGGAAGATTTCGAAAGGAAGTGGATCGGACGAGTCGAGGAAAGGCAGCATGAATCGGCTCCCCCAGGGCTCCGGACCCCTATGCATCCCATTAGGTACCTCATTGTCTGCCCCCTTGTCCAGCTCCCTTCCGAACGGGACGGGGTTGATGAACTTTGAGGAAATGAGGAAAACGATGTCGAAAGATAATTTCGAAGGCAAGCAAATGTCAAAAGAAAAATCTGTCCCTGTCTTGTCGAATTTGACAAAGAGAAATTCCTTGATTTCGGATTTTCCAAGCGAAAGAAAACTACTTTCTGCAGAAAATTCTATTGATGAAAATAGTGATTTTTGTGTTTCTCCAAAAGCAACTTCGAAACCGATGGATATTTTCGAAAATAAAAAAATCGACGAAGATGACATGAATTTCGGAACTTCTCTTCATGATGAAGTTTTGGCTGCAGGATATGACGTGAATCGGGATTTGAATTTAAATCCGAACTTCAATGCAAATCTAACTTTGAACCTGAATGAGAATTTCAACACAAACCAAGATTTCAATCTAAATTCGACTTCGACTTCTACAATCCCCGGAAGTACCCCTAGTGGCCCTGGGTCCTCCACTGGCAATAGTCTCGCGACGAAGGGCTGGTCCGTGTCCTCGAGGAAGGAGTCCATGTCCAGCGAGGTCTCCAGTTTGGAAAATTCCTTCAATTTCGACAACGAGATGAAAAACATCCTCAAAAAAAGAAAGGATTCTCTCACTGAAGTCGGTACTTTGAAGGAGTCCACATCTATCGATGAAAAAGAAAAAAAAGAAGGAATAATAATTTTGAAAAAATCAGAAGAGTTGGAAGAATCAGTTTTTGAGGAAGTGAAAGAAGACAAAAATGAACCGGTCATAATAGAGGAAAACAGCTTGGAGGGGACGGACGAGTACGGTATCACGAGGAACACGTTGACCATCCTCACAGAAATCGCGGTGGAACAAGGCTTGGATAAACAGGATTACAGATGTCCTTCTTGTAGGAAGTCGATCGGAGGACCTTTCGGAAAGTTCAAGTAAGTTTTCTGTTCATGATTATATTAATATAATAAGTACAATAATTGGTATAATAACTATTATGTGAGTCAAGGTAATGGCTAATATACTGCTTGATACGGCGTTTAATCTATTAATGAATATAGTAATTAATTTATTGACTAATATAGTGATTAATGAATTACTTAATATATTAATATACTTGTCAGTACAGTGCTTCGCATGATAACTGATGCTGGTCAATATGATTTAATATACTAATTATTGTACTGGTCACTACATTGACTGATACTTCTTGCTTCAGTATGTGTTGGCTGGATGCTCGTTACTATTGCGAGGACTGCTGGAAGAAAGGAGACGAAAGCATCATCCCGGCCAGAGTTGTCCTGAATTGGGACTGCAAAAAAAGACCTATATGCAAGGCTTCCAAGGTCTTTCTCAAGACCAACGCGGATCGACCCTTGATCAGAATCGACAAAGTTAATCCCGAACTTTACAAACACTCAAAAACAATGACAAAAATACTGGTAAATTTTGATTTTCATATAACTTCCTAGTTTAATTTAAACTAAAATTATCTAATTATTTAATGTTTCTAGAAATTAAGAGAAAAACTTAGTCTCGTCGTAGTGTATCTCCTGTCATGTAAGCAATCGGTCGCGGAGGATCTCAAACGACGAGTCTGGCCTCAAGACTACCTCTACAGCGACATCCATCTCTACAGTTTCAGCGACCTCGAAAATTCCCTGACCGGAGTCCTGGAAAGAAGACTGAATTCCCTCATCAAATTCGCGATTTCTCACGTCGAAAGTTGCCATCTTTGTCTTCAGAAAGGATTCATATGTGAACTTTGTTCCGCGAAAAAAATAATCTATCCTTTCCAAGTTGATATCGCAGAAAGAGTAAGTTTCAGTGTGAATTAACTTACAAATTTTCAATGACTTGTTTAGTGCCCGAATTGTGGAGCAGTGTATCACACCAAATGCTTCAAGAATGTGAAATGTCCGAAGTGTGTGAGGAGATCCAGGTATTCAGCAACAAGAGCGGAACTGCCCTTAGAATGAGGATGGCAACCTCGATGAATTTGGGTAACTTTATGGGTAAAGATGTTCAAATTTATATCGAAGAAATCAAATAAAGTTATCTTTGCATTACTATGATTATACAACTGACAATTTTGATTTTAAATTCTCGATATAGTCTCAAGTTATTGCAGATAGTTATTTCCACTATTATAGTGACCTATATAATTAGGTTATGTTGACTCAAATTATCGATATCGGATACCATACGTAGTCATAGATAAAGTTATTTTCCTTTGCTATAATCATAGGGATAATCAGACCATATTGGTTCCCAAATTCTCCACATTGGGTCTCAAAATTGGTTGTAAACAAAATTGTTTCTGCATTGTGTTGGTCTTGATGGTCGCGACACAAACTAGACACAAAGTCTTTATTTTCGATCCACCCTTAAGAACCCAGTATAAAAGAAACCTTTCTCCGTCAAATTCATTATCAGATTTTTCTTGATTCAATTGTCGTCAAAATGGTCTACAAGTTATATTATTTCGATGTCCGATTCCTGGCCGAACCAGCGAGGTTGATGTTGACTGCCGCAGGGGAAAAATTTGAGGACGTCACTTGGTCCAGAGACGAGTGGGAAGAGTGGAAAAAGAGTAAATTCCAAATATTTTAAAAACATAAAGAATAATTTTAGAATCTCCAAAGGGAAAAGCTCCTTGGTTGGAAGTCGACGGACATGTGATTCCGGAATCCACAGCGATAAACAGATTTTTGGGAAATAGGTTTGGATTCTCTGGAAAGGACGAATACGAAAGAGCCATTGTGGATTCCGTCGCAGACGTCATGAAGGACGCTTTTAACCAAGCCAAGCCTTACTTATTTGTCCGAGGAGGATTTACCCAAGGAGATGAATCTAAACTCGCAACAGATTCTTTCTGGCCAGCGATGGAATCTGGTTTCCCCTATATCAAGAAGGTCCTCGATGAAAGCAAAAGTGGCTTCATAGTACCTTCTGGATTAACCTGGGCGGATTTGTGGATCGTCGAGAACATCATCATGTACCGTGATCTCCTCCACGAGTTCTCTACTCGATACACATGGGTTGATGATTACGTCAACAGAGTTCACGGCGACCCTCGGATCAAGGATTATGTCGAATCCAGAAAACACTACAGAATCAGTTACATCAATGGACCAGTCCGAAAATTGTGACCAGCTTTTTAACTTCCCACTTTAATAGAATACTATTTTCATTAACGAATATAAATTAATATGTACTATATAGCACATAAATACATTAGAATAATTCCAATACATCAAAGTATCGTTTCTGACAGGTGTAGTAATATGAGGGATCAGTACACCGTTCCTCAGTCACAGATAATTGAGATGATGATAAGTATATTGTTCCTCGAGCACTGACACACTAGAACGATGATCTAACACACTATTTTCGATGCGTTATAAGTGCAATGGAACATTTCTCTCCAAGCATGTGGCACAAAAAAGCACAATTTCTATTTGACCAATTCTTCACGTAGGAAAAGATAGGAGTATATAAGCCAGAGAAACTCACTCCAATATCATTTTTGTTCCTATCAAAGATGGGGTACAAGCTTTATTATTTCGATGTCAGATACTTTGCTGAAACTGCGAGAATACTTTTCCACGCCGCAGGACAAGATTTCGAGGATATCACCTGGTCTATGGCTGAATGGGAAGAATGGAAAAAGAGTAAGTTTTGATTTGTTTCTAAGTGTAAAAATAATAACTTTTTTAAATGAGAAGAATAATTTTAGAATCACCAACAGGAAAAGCTCCTTGGTTGGAAGTAGATGGACATGTGATTTCGGAATCCGCCGCGATTTACAGATTCTTAGGAAACAGGTTTGGATTCTCTGGAAAAGACGAATATGAAAGAGCCATCGTGGACACTGTTACGGACGTTATAAAGGATGTTCGAAGTCAAGCTAGACCTTACTTGGTTGTTCGAGGAGGATTCACTACAGGAGATAAAGCAAAACTTGAGAAGGAGTCCTTCTGGCCAGCGATGGAATCTGGTTTCCCCTACATCAAGAAGATCCTCGACGAAAGCAAAAGCGGTTTCGTAGCGCCCTCTGGGTTGACTTGGGGAGATTTATGGATCGTCGAGAACATCATCATGTACCGTGACCTCTTCCGCGAGTTCTCTACCCGATACACATGGGTTGACGATTACGTCAACAGAGTCCACAGCGACCCTCGGATCAAGGACTTTGTCGAATCCAGAAAACACTACAGAATCAGTTACGTCAATGGACCAGTCCGAGAAATTTAATGATTTTTCGAGTTTCAGTAGGATATTATCTTTATCAGCAAAAATAAACTGATGTGTACTATGTAATGTATCAATATATTGAAACAATTCTAATGTATTGAGATATATTTTTTCTTATTTGAAGATAAATTAATACAACTTATCAATATATTGCTCATTGTGTATTATTACACTATGATGATATATTAATTGGCTATTTTTAGCACATCACAGATCAATGGAGCATTGTTGTGCAAGTGCGCAACACAAGAAAGGCACATTTTTTGTTTTATCGATTTTCCACACAGGATGAATTGGAGGTATAAAAGTTGCGAAACTCACGCCAAAATCATTTCTGTTCCCGTTGAAGATGGTCTACAAACTTTATTATTTCGATGTTAAATTCCTCGCTGAGCCTGCGAGAATGATCCTCCATGCCGCAGGACAAGATTTCGAGGATATCACCTGGCCCATGGCCGAATGGGAAGAGTGGAAAAAGAGTAATTTTTAATTAATGTTTAAATGTAAGAAAAATAATCTTAGAATCCCCAACGGGAAAAGCTCCTTGGTTGGAAGTCGACGGACATGTGATTCCGGAATCCACAGCGATAAACAGATTTTTGGGAAATAGGTTTGGATTCTCTGGAAAAGATGACTTGGAAAAGGCTCTCGTGGACTCCACCGCCGACTTCGTGAAGGACACTTGGATGAGTGCCAGAGAGTACTTCCAGGTTGTGGGCGGAAGGAAGGAAGGGGATTTGGAAAAGATAAAAAAAGAGGTTCTCGACCCAGCTTTGAAAACCGCCTTCGACTACATCAAGAACAAGCTCGACGAGAGCAAAAGCGGCTTTATCGCCCCTTCCGGATTGACTTGGGTGGATTTCTGGATTTCAGTAAATATCCTCCTTTTGAACGAAGTCGTTCCTGATTTCAAGGATGAATTCGGATTCGCTCTAGAATACCAAAACAGAGTCCACAATCATCCTAAAGTCAAGGACTACGCCGAGTCAAGGAAGGACGTCCGAATCGGTTACCTCGTAAAACCCAAGAAATAAGCTAAATATTTTGGGAATGTATTATTGTATTGTAGTCTAATTCTCCCAAGACTGGATATATTATGTGATAATTAAAGATTCGGAAACAAATTTCAATAAAGTTTTGGTAGTTTTTCAAAAACATTTATTTCGCTTTCTTTTCATAGTAAATAAAAAAACAATAACAATGATTTTTAATTTCTTTTTCGAAAAAGCTCATCTCGTAATTCTGTTATCTCGATGACAGTGACATATGGTAATTACCCTGAGACATTTTCCATGACTAGTTCAGAGCTTGTCTGGGATGAGCAACGTCACGGACCCACCCTGAACTCAAGGAAGTTTTAAATCCTCAAGATGTACAGCACTTTCTCTAGAAGCTTTGATACTTTTTCGGACTTCTGATTTTTGAGAAAAAGACCTGTTGAAGCGATTCCTAGCTCCGGGAATCTTCGATAATAAATTCGTCATCTTTTTGTCATAGGGTTTCAGAGAATGCATCCAGAGGGGCAGAAAGTCCCAATTTTCCAGCTTTCGTGGAAGAATTTTCGGAAATTTGACTTGGAGGATGTTGATTGTGATAATCAATGCAGAAGAAATTATCAAAAATCCGAGGACAGTGAACATTATCGGAGGCGGCAGGAACGAAATCCCGAGCAAAATTGCAGGCATTAAGAAGAAAACAGAAATGATATAAACAACAGCAAACCATCGGTACTAAAAAATTAATTGTTTCAATTTCATAAAAAGTCGTTTTTCTACTTTGTAAATTTGATTTAGAAAATAAAAATTAAAACATACTTCGGCAGTTATATCACCAAACTTCATTGAGAGCTTGATGGGAATTTGTCGCATGAAGGGGATAGGGAAGAAAAGGATCGCACAAAGAATGTTGTAAAAAGTCTGACAAAAAGCCATCTGAAGTGTCGCTTGGAGTTTCGTAGGATCAGCAGAAAAAGCGGCGACGATTCCTGTGGATGTTGTGCCGATGTTGCTCCCGATGATGAGAGGGAAGAGTCTTTCTAGGGTCAGGACTCCTATACCGACGAGAGGAGTCAGGGCCGAGCGGAAGACACTGCTGGACTCCACCTGAAGTCGTTTTTTGATTAACAATTACTTATTTTAATTTTTTTGTATTGAATATGGAGATTAAAACACTTACTATTACAACAACTATGCAGCCGACAAACATGACGATGTAATCTGTCAGCCATCCAAAGGGATACGGTAATCTTTTGTCCATCAACTTCCTCAACAAGACCGCTATCTGTCCGGCGAGGAGACTGCTCATGATTTCCACAATACCGTACATACAGAGGACCAAGGAAATAATACAAATGAGCAACAAAATCATCCCGATTATAGTATCCGAAAAAGTTGAGTACGCAAAAATATGACTATAAGGACAGGGGCAGATTTGTTCTTCCGTCGTTATATTGATACACCTAAAGACGAAAGTTTCTGGAAAATCCGTAGAGTTCGAAAGACTGGCTTCATCGAGAGTGGCATCATCAATTTGAATGATTTTTTCCAGCAGAGGATCTGTGAAGAAATTTAAAGTTTTAATTTTTCCTGTGTGAACGTTCTCCAAGGGCGAAACGAGGACTTCGCTGAATTTTTCTATCGGTTTAAAGAGGATTTCTATAGGAAGGATAATCAAAAAACAAAGAAAGTTGAAAATGTCGTTCAAAGTGGCAGCGGCGAAGGCTCTTCGAAATTGAGCCCTGTTTCCGGATTGAGTTAACGAAATCAGGGCATTCATGATGGAAGCCCCCATCTCGGATCCCATCATTATCGGGATCGCCGCGGGTACTGTAATCACTAAAAAAAGATTGTTGGAATTTTGAAATAAATTCTAATAAAGCTGAAGTTATTGGAAGAATAATAAATAAAATAATTTATAGATTTTTAAGGACTTACAATGACCAGAAACCATTCCTACGAGAAGAGAGATAAGGGTGGAGCTACTTTGAAGAACCAAAGTCACGACCATGCCTATGATAGCGGCACTGATCGGATTTTGGATCACTTTCGAATTTTTTATTGTTTCGCCTGAAATGTTACATAATAATGAGATAAATTAAATCAACATAAAAAGTTTTGATAAAAATTTCATAATATTATTTTATTATTTTGAAAGTTGTTGACTTACCCAGACCGCGTCCTCCGATGAGCTTAAATGCTTGGGACAAAAGTGAAAAAGTCGAAATAAAGAGAAAAAGGATGATAAAGAGAGAAATCAACCTCCCGACACCTCTCGTAATTTTCCTGACTTTCTCAAATTTTGAAAGATCTGAAATATTTTTGTAATAATGCAGAAAAATATAGAAAATTAATTAATTTAAGTGAATAAAAACAAACCTCTCCAGGGGACATGATTGGGATCAGCCAAGGTTTCATGAGCAACATGCCATTTTTCATCGACAGGCTTTTTGAAAGATTTTTTTGACTTTACAGAATTTTTCGAATTTTCAGGGTTCATTTTACATTTATTTTTTCGAATACCAAAACCGGAGAATTATGTTTCCTTAATCGAGTTTTTAAATAGAGAAACAGAGGCGGAGTTTTTGGAAAAGTTTTTAAAAATGGAGACCAAATCAGGATTAGCGCGGTCGATCCAAAATTTGACTGTCAAAAATTATGAAATATGAGTCACAACAGTCAAAAAGATCACAACAAGAACATCCAGTGACTAAATTGGAGACATGAAAAATCAGGTTTGACTTGTTTGATGTAGTTTTACGAGAACAAAAACAACCTTTAAAAACTTCGATCAAGAATTAACAACTTTTTCCGAGTCTCCCTACCCTTCATTACCTTATCTTCTCATGCTCATGCTCATGTTGTCCGGTCGATTTACATGGAATAGTAAACATCTTCAACTAGTATTTCGACACTTCTCACCAACGATCATTGATCGATATGAATTTCCTCCCATCCCTTACCTCTTCCCTCATCTGACTGATTTATCTTGGACCCTTGGTATCACCAGGTCAGATTATTTTCCAGGGTACTTAATGGAGTATCCAGAGTCCTCTTTTCCATTCGATTTGCATACTCCGAATCACTAGTACCGCCCGATCAGTTGAATTTTCGGGACACATAAAAATTCTGGATCAATCTGAGTCCCCCTCCATCCTTTATTTCAAATTTAAAAAACAAGTAAAGTACAACAGTCAACTACAGGATGAACTTGAAACTTTCCTATTAACAACAGGTAGATTTATGTCTTCACTACATGATCAAAATTGGAAGGAGCTTTTTAAAACTTTTTTGAGGTATCTGAATTTAAAAAATACAAATAAAAATATTCCAGCAAAAATTAAGAAGTCACAAAATCATTTTTTCCACTCAACTAAAAAGAATAAATCATAAATTAATCTGAATAAAAAGTATTTTTGACACCAAGGATCGTTTTATTTTTTGAACGATTAACTTTGACGTCATACTTTATGGAAAAATTTCATAAAAAATTCGTAAAAATAGATTTAACATGAAAAGTATCAGATCAAGGCCAAACTTTAATGTTTTTCCTTTCCGAAACTGATCCTTTAGACTTCATAATTCATATTTGGTAAAGAAAAGTCACGTACTTTTCATTTTAAAATCAATTTTCTTAGATTAACAATATTCTTAAACTAGTTCTTCCAATTTGAAATCTAGTTAAAAATCAACTGAACAAATTGAGCACAAAATCTGACATGCTACTTCACGTCCATTAGATAAGCTTTCAATATTAATAATTCTTCAATTCGGGTCCAGTGGTGAACGACTGTTTTTTCTTGCAGATATCGATGAAACTAAAAATAAAATATTATTTTAGTTAATTTTCAAAGACATACCTTTTCCATTTTTTTTGTTTCGATAAAGTCCCCTCACTTCCAATGACAATCAAAAGCTCCTTAGCTCTGGATATAGCTGTATTGAATCTCGAATCATCAGCCATGAATCCAAGATCATCTCCAGATCTGACGGTGGATATAATAATCACTCTTTTTTCTGATCCCTGGAATCTCTCAACTGATCCAACAACAATCTTACTTCTCCTTCCCAATTTGTCTCTAATGAGTTCTCCTTGGAAAGTATAAGGGGCGACGATTCCAATATCCTCTTCATTGACTTTGTACTTATCTTTCAAAACATTGACGTATTTCACAACAAGTTCTACTTCTTCTCGATTTCCTTTCGACTTTTTCTCCGACTCTTCTTCTTGACCAGTTATATTTGAGTGAAAAATAATGGGAAACTCTTTGTTTTTCAAGAGTTTGATTTTACAAAGAGAATCATATTTTCTAAAAGCAGCAGAGACTACGGAACCATCGTAAAACAAGTCGGAAAACATCTTGATGATTGCGGGATGAGACCGATAATTATCAGTTAACTGGATCATGTTCATACTGAAAAATATAAATTATTTCATATTTCAAAAATTACTACTTACTCGTTACCCGAAAAGAAAGGAAGTTTATAGAGCCTGGACAACATACTATTTTTGTAACCGTGTTCTGGTGGGCGTAGACACTGGACAGTCGTCACGGGACCCAGCTGCATCGGATCACCTGCCAATATCAGTCTCGTCTTCGGAGCTCCGAAATACCCTATGGCCAACCAAGATTCCATCTCCGGACTCTGGGCTGCTTCATCGATGAAGATGTGGCTAAAATGATCGGAAGGAAGCCTTCCATTTTTGGATAATCTTGGAACAGATCCGAGAGTGCAGATGATGATTTTGAATTTCCGTAACTCTCTGGACTTCGGTAATCTATAAACTTCACGAAGAATCTCGCCTCGAGGACCTATGAGATTAAATCTTTTTGTAATGGAATTGAGCTTATGATTTCTGACAAAATAATCACGAGAAAATGAAATGTATCTGAAGATTTTGTTCGTCTTGAAGATCTTTCTTTTCAGTAGAGTTTCAGCAAATGAATCCGCGGCCATGTTGGAAGGGGTACAGACAAGGAATTTTTGCTTCGGATTCTTTAGAGATAGTTGACGAATAGTTTCCACCAAAGTCATAGTCTTTCCTGTTCCTGGAGGTCCGAACAAGATGAATGTCGAATTCACAGGTTGAGTCATCATAAATATCGCCTTTTTCTGATTCTCATTAAAGTTGATATCAAGTCCATTAAACATCGAGTCCATTTTGGTAGTATCAATATTTTGTTTTCGTTGAGAGTTTTTTGGGAAAATCTTTTTACCAAGTTCTTCATTTCCTTCAGTTTTCGAAATCGCTTTTTGCATAAATAAAGTATCTTCGAAATTTAGATAATTGAAAATTGTGAATTTACAGTCGCTAAAGTTATTCAACTTTTGTTTTTCTTTTTTTGCACAAACCATTCCAAGAAGGACCAAAGAATCGTCATCATCCGATTTTTCTAAAATTTTTACTAGAATGAATTTCATTGTTTGTTCTTTTTCTCTATTTGAAACCGTTTCTTTCATCAAAAGGAATGGGATCATAGTTTTGAAGGCATTCATGGAAATATTTCCAATATCTGGAATTTCGATTCTTATAAAAATACGCTCTTCTGTTTTCTTCGAATTATTTTGGACAAAGTTGGTGGTCGAGGAATTAAGAGATTCATACAATGATAAGGTAGTTCCTGAGACAATCGGAAGATCAGATTCTAACTAAATAAATTTAATTAATTTTAAAAATTTAAAAAGATAAACCTTACAATCTCAGGAATAATAACAATTTCTCGACAAGTTTCAAATTTTTCTGCAGCATCATGAATATTATTTATAGGTTTCTTTAAATTATTTAATATTGGATTCAATTTGGAATTTTCTTTCAAAAGTGATTCTGTAATTTCTTTATTATCAGATTTTCTGACAATCTCCAGGAGTTCCTGAGAATTTCTTGATAATATAGATTTGTGATGAGGATTATTGTTTTCAACCACGAAATCTTTATTCATCCTCGAAAAACCTGAAAAATTTGATTTAAAAACACTTTGCAAATAGATTATGTTGTGAAAAAATCCGAGAAATAAGAATAAATGCCCATCTTTTTCTGGGAAGTGAACACATCTCGAATTGCGAAACCAATATCATATATATGCTGGTTTAAAATCAGTAATGAAATATTTACAAACAAAACCCTATTTTTCTTTTTTAATAAAATAATAAAATAATTTTTTAAAAATAAAATTACCTTCTTGGTTTGAGCTCTCGGAAGTACCGTATGTGCTCAAAGAGAGATTGACAAATTGGGAATGGAGATTTCCGTCAATTTCGTTTCTTAATCGCGATGAAAAAACCTGAAAAGGATTTTGGATACTGTAATTATAGATTTCGTTCGTTAGATTATTGTAAAAGATATATGAAGAAACTTGAGGATTAGTCATATTTGTAAAGCTTGTAAAAAGAATCAATGACAAAACAAGAAATATAGGTTGACGGAAGTAACTTAGATTCACCTGTTCCCCATAAAATCCTCGACTATGTCCTCTATGAAATCTTCGACGGTGTCCTCTATGGAATCCTCGACTGTGTCCTCTATAAGATTCTTGGCTCTGTCCTTCATAAAACCCTCCATAATATGATCCTCGAATCATTTCAGGATTTACAGCAACAGGTCGGAATATGCTTAACGAAATAAATGACAGAGGAACAGATTGACGACTCGCATTCGAAAGGCGTGGCTTCCAGAAATTGGAATAAAAACTATTTCCTTGAGTTTCTGATAATACAGAATAATCAGATTTCGCAATGAATCAAAGCACGTTAAATGTAATAAAATAGCAAAAAAATAAAAAAGTGCATTGAAAAGTGGCCTTGACATGAATATTTGAAAATTTCCAGTTGAAATAGTGTTTATTTTTCTTTTTATATTTTTGCAGAACTTTAAAGGTATCTAATGAATTTAAAAAACCGTGAAAACTTGCCGTTTTTAGAAGAATATTATGAACTTTTAACTTTCCCGAAAAAAAAATTTTTATGGGATGAATCATAAAATTATCAGGAATGGAACGCTCTCGATTCATATCATTGGTTTTATAGAGGACGGTAGAGCTTGAAAAATAAGATAGGGTTTCAGGGAACAATAAAGTTATAGAAAAAGTATTGAAATGAAAATATAATAGTGAAGTTAATAATTTTTTAAAGTTTTGTGTTGAAATCAAATTGGTTATTATAAAATCAGTATTCTCATTGAAAATATTTTGAAATTAACTTTTATTGCTAAGCATATTTTTAAAACCTTTTTTACATTGAAAATAGTTTTCAAACTAATCTTCACTATTGGAGGTACATGTTTAAAATCAATTTGGATAAACTTGAGCATGAAATCCGAGGGGAACCCTGTGGTTGACTCTGCATCTGGCGAGTTCTTCGAAATTCTTAGCATTCAGAACAAGAACAAAAGGAGTATCGTCATCAGAAAAGTTTAAAATCGGTGCCAAAATAACACCTTCGTCTTCATCCTTTGCACCCGGAGCTTGGACAAAAAGCGGTTCTCCAGCGATTTGTTCGTCATGATCCCTTTTCCAAGTGATGGTTTTCCTGGTTACAGTGTCCACCTTGACGAGACTGACCTTTCCTCCGGAATTCCACTCGAGACCAGCTCCGTAGATAAATCTGTGTGGTTTCAGATTCTCCCTCATGTTGATCTTTGGGAATTCAAAAGCTGAAAAAGGTTATTGATGAATAAATACAAAGATATATGAATGTATATACATTTATAAATTAATCTCCTTATTGATAAAAACCCTACCGTATTCGGAAAGCTTTTCTTGTTGCAGCCAGACTTCTCCATTCTTCCAGATAGCCTTACATCCTCCGGCGAAGTCCTTTCCTTTGAGGAGATCCTGGTTTTCCTTGAGATTCTTTGGGTCGAAATCCAGAGGGATGATCATTCTGTAGCAATAAGCAGCTTCTTTTGGATCTCCGGCCTTCGCCAATCCTCCGGACCTGATCTCCTTCAAGTCGAATTGACTTAAATTTCCTGCTCTTTCCATAGCACAATAATCCATGATAATAAATCCATCCTTCTCGAAAGCATTTGCTTGATGAAATGAGAAAAGCGAATCGTGTCTGAATTTTCTTTCTACTTCTTTTCCACTTCTCTTGTCTATGACTCTAATGTGAATAGGAGAATTCTCTCTCCAAACCATACTTTCTTTGAAGGAAATATTCAAGATCTTTCTGGCAATTAGTCTTTTTAAATCAAGTCGGAGAGGGGATTCGAAGAGGATGAAATAGTTTTCCGTCATCCCGAAGCTATGATAGTAGGCCGGATAAAGAGATTCCGAAGCCTGGATTTCCGCGACGATCGAAGTTTCCTCAAGAGCTTCCGTTGTGCTTTTGTTTGTTCTTTTAGGATTCTTAGTCACTGTAAAGACGTAATCCGTGTTTTTCCCGAATCTCGATCCTATGTGATACACATTGTTTTCGAGGTCATACTGCTGGTGGGCCGTGAAGGTATGTAGAGTAATCGTCTTATTGAAGTCGAAGTTATCCAAAGTTTTGATGTTCTTGGGATCGACTCTGACGACCCTGGGGGTCTCCGTGGCGGCCCAGACTGTATCCCCGACGGAGAAGAAGTTCACGGAGGCATTGTCAGTAACATGTTCCTCAGAAAAGAAAGTTTGCAATTTCCCCAAGAAACCTTTACAGGGGTCCGTAAACCCCGAAGTTCCAAACTCTCCAACCACGATTCTGTTCGCAGCAATGTTAATTTTGTAAGCTTCGGATTCCAGATATCTCGCGGAGTAGAACATTTTTCCTTCCTGGAAAAAGTACCTCTGGATGAAAGCAAGTCCGTCGAACCAGTGACTGTATTCTGTGTCCCCGATCCTGAACATCCCGGGACCATTCCGGAGGATAGTCACGTCCAGCCATGGAGGGATTTGTCCTAAAAATAAGTATTGAAAACTTTTTCCTTCAAAAATTTAAAAATCTTACCTTCGACTTGGGCTTCCGAAGGCTCGGTGACTTCAGAATAATTTTCGAACAATTTGGCGACCCCATGAAGTTGGGTTTTTTCCGGCATTTTTCTTCCGACAATTCGGCACTCTTAAATAAATCGGTACTTTTCGTTTCTCGGCAAATTGATATTCTCGAGCGTTATCAAATTCGATAGCACTACGGAAACCGCGACTTTTATACTCTAGGTTCACCTGTAGTCTCCCCTTTTTTTCATCTTGTTTTCTCTCGTTCGTGGAAAAAAATAGACAAACACGAGGTCTTTGTGTCTTTCTTGTGCAAAATTATTCTTGAACGTTGCTTAGAGAACAACCAGGAACAATCGGGTACAAGGGAACAAAGTGCGTTTACTATTATTTTTCATACTAATATGATGGACATGCGGTGATATTTTTGATATTAAAACCTATTATTCAGAATTTGTATCTGAAATTAAGAATTTCACAATTTAATAAAAAGAATTCTGACCATTCGTGTTGAAACAACTTTGTAGCAGTTTTTATTTTTAGTTTTTCTGATATATTTTAAATATTTAAAACTTCTATTTTTGGACTTTAAAATATACGTCGGAAATTTCTCGAAATTGTTGTATCTGATTTTCACAACGATACATTTTTATCTGATCTCCAAGAGCCTCGACTGTAATCAATGAAGATTAATGAAACTTCAACTAATATTTCCGGGTAGTTTCGAAAATCCGCTTCGAGATAATTTTTTATAAATGTTCACTCCTATCTTTTGCATTACTAATTGCTATTTCTCTATCTTTATCTAATCCTTTACTGAGTTAATCCCTGAATAATATGATTCAGCAAGATCTAGGATATAATTGACAAAAGACTATGTAATTTAAAATTCCAAAGATTCTTGTCGAGAGAGTTACGTGATATTCCCCACCTCTACTTTTCATAGCACCAATTTTCCATATCTTTATCTAATCTTTCATTTACCTGATCCTTGAATAATCAATTTCTCAAAGATCTCGACTATAATCGAGAAAGATTAATGGATCCCTAGGTTAAACATGACCCGATTTCTCTCATTCAATCAGGAACTGCTCTTGATTCTTCTTCATTTTCATTTTTTAATTACCAAAAATGCGACTTTTATTTTTCCTAACTTTATTTCCTCTGGCACAATCCTTGAGTTCAGTGTCTGGAGAAGAGTTGAAAGACTTATCTGCAGAAGATCTTCAGAGACTTTGTCCCAACGAGTATAAATTTTGTCCAGAAAAAGTTGCCGAAGGAAGATGCTTCGGAAATTCCCGAAGAGCTCAGGAGCTAAAGAGAAAATGTCCTTGTTCTTGCAACGGTGTCCATCACAGAAGAATCCAAAATTGCTGTAAAGCCGTTGGAAAGGCAGATATGGAGTTCTGTCTTCCTCTCTGTGCTTACAACACAACTCTTGCCGAGGTTCGTTTTTGTTGAATCACTCATATATCACTATTTAATTGTATTAACATGTTTATACCAACGTCCCTCTCCGATAATATTAATTGATGTATTCCAGCTCGGCGGAGGACTCGGGATCAAATGTGTCAGTCAACTGAACACCTGGGCATACTGCGCCAGTGACTCCAACGACAACACCGAATGCTGCAAGGCCAAAGGAGTCCCCAACGAATGCCTCAGCTTCTGCAAAGGCGATGTCCCCACCTGCGATCTTCAGGACATCTTCAACTACAAACCCTGCCTCAAAAACATGCAGCACATAGTCGAGTGTCAGAAGAACAGTCTCAGCCCCAAACCCAGTTTCGATCCAGATTGGGAGGCCACCTGCGATTGGGAAAACTGAATCATTTATAGTTACCCAAAGCGACAAAATCCAAACCAAAATAAACAAGAAATGATACGAGATCAACCAAACATGTTTGAGAGGAATGTGGTAATATAAAAGTTAGAAACACGAGTTTAGGCAGTTTCCGTAACAGCCTCTTCAGCGGGGTGGTCACCGGCAGGGGTTGGGGAATCGACTTTGGCTTTTTTGACCGGTTCTTCAGCAGCATCAGCAGCGGGACGCTTCTTACGCACGACAGCAATTTCCTTGGCAGGCTCCATGTTCTCGTCGTCGCTTGGTGGCTTGACCTTCTCTGGAGTTTCTGTCTTCGCCATCGCAGCCTTCTGTTGCTCATGAGACTTCGCAGACTCCTGACAATCAGCGATAAGATCAGCTATCTCCTTCAGCATTCCTTGGATTTCCGCGATATCTTTCTCATTCTCCTTAGAGTCGTTCTTCTGCAATTCGGCAACTGCGTCTTTCAGGGCAACTTCGGCCAGAGCATAATACTCGGAAGCCCGCAAGAAGTTGTCAGCTTGTTTCCAAGTTTCACCGATTTCGAACAAGTAGGAGGCGGTAACACGGTCATGGGAAGGCAGATGCTTCTTACGAAGTTCGACAGCTTCAGTGAGAGACTCAATAGCATCGGTGAATTTCTCTTCAAGAGATGAAAGCTGACTAAGAAGGTGGAGGACATCAGCACGACGAAGGTCCCACTCTTGAGAGGATTCCTGCTTCATGCACGTCGCACGAGCAACTTCGAGGATGTTCCATGCGATTTCGGCGGAAGTGGGTTCGGGTTCCTCCTCCTCCTCCTGTTCTTCTTCATCAAGATCTTCCTTGAGCTCCTCGTCAGGCTTCTCACCTTCACCTTCTTCTTCATTCGCCATCTCTTCATCGGCTTTCTCTTGTTCACCGGTTTCAGCCTTTTCTTCAGACACCTCAGCCTCGGTCGTCTCCATTTCAGCAGTCTTCTCCTCAGCATCGGGATTCTCCGTTTCGGCAGCTTTCTGTTCAGCAAGAGCCTCTAGTTCTGCAGCATTCTCCTCCAAAGCAGTCTCAACAGCTTCAGCGACTTGCTGACGTTCTTCCTCTGAAGCTAAATTGATTAAATAGCTGGATACCTCCAATGCACTTACCGGGCACGTCATCGGGGTTTCCAATGGCACTCTCGTTCAAATCAGTAGCACCTAATTTCTGCTTCCTCTCTTCGAGTTTCTTGGCCAAGAACTCATTGACACCGTCGAACTGAGCCTGAGCATTTTCAATCTCGAAAGAAGCCATCTGCATCAAAGAACGTCCGTATTCATAGTGGGAGTCAAAGGTTTCGGGGGCAAATTCACCATAGACAGAGACTCTGAAGAGAACTCATATATCAGTTTCGAGGCAAATCGACTTACGAGTATTCCGTGGCAACAGAAAAGTTCTCAGTAGCGCTTTCAAAGTCCTGCAACAGGAAAGCTCTGCGTCCATCCTTCATCAGACGATCGATTTCCTTAATCTTCTCCTCCTTGGTTAGTTGTGGGCCCTCATCGACGAACTCAGGAGAGCTAGGAGAACTTTCATCAACGGGACTATCGTTAGGGGCGACCATTGTAAGTACGGGTTACTGGAACAAATCGAGTTAACTTCAATTGTAAAATAAGGATGAGTGCTTTGAGAAACACAACCTCAAAGGATTGCGAGAGAACCAAATGAAAAGCGCGCCAAAAAAACTCGATAAACGTGACAATCGTCAAGATTCCGAACAGGACTGTAAATTGATTGAAATGATGAAAGATGAATTTGAAAAAATGAAGATTTCGAAAAAAACTCAGAAGATTTGAGATGAAAACACGTAACGGAATATCGATAAGTCTGGTTATCCAGCTTCTGAAGTGAACTAAATCAATCGAAATTACGGAGGATGGGTTTGATGAATTTAGTGATCCGGGAAAATAAAAAAGGACGAACCCGGAAGTTTTCGAAATAATCAAATGAAAGCGCGCCAAAAATTTCCGAAAAACTTCACGACTGTCAGGACTTCGTCGTAGGACGCAGGAAAAGCACTTCAAAAGCAGGTCAAAATGTGGAAAAACTGTCCACCATCACGGGTACATGACTTTTTCTTGATTTCCGCCCTGGATTTCGCATATCTGTCGTTTCTTGAAAATGTTGATATATGCAATCGGAGCAGGTCTCTGTGCTGCTAGTGGCCCTATATTTATGAAACTTGCTTTTCCAGACGAAATAAAAGAAGCATCAAATTTGGTGATTCGTTCTTTTATAACTCCAAAAATAAACTTTGACTTCAGGTTTTCTATTTCTTCATTAGCTGCTTCGCTCTTTCCAATGTTCTTATGTGGTGGCTTCATTCTAAAGCGATGCAAGCCAGTGAGAGCACGATCAAGGCGAGTTTCTTTGTTCTGGTTGTATCCATATAAACACATGCATGTACACGTACACCATATACGTGT
>VOSG01000485.1:0-26750 GCA_009761265.1 Halicephalobus sp. NKZ332 | reverse complement strand
AAAAAAGGATGGAAGAAAAAAGATAGAAGAAAGCGATGAACATAGTCGAAGCTTCGAACTCTGAAATGGGGTTGAGGATTTATGTAGAGTATACAAAAAGTTAATTTAAACTCACTCAATTCACTGATTTTCTGCTCTTTGCAGTCGAACATATTGATCAAGGGCATGTCTCCGACGGTCTTTCCAAATTCACTATCGGGATTCAAAATTGCAAAAACAATGATGGCGATTACGACAGGAATAAGGAGGATTACTATGCCCTAAAATAAAAGCAATCAGAAACCAATAGAAAAGAATAAACTCACATGACAAATGAGGAACGGAAGCAAAAAATAGCTTTTTTCTCTTCTGACACCGAAGAAAAGAAGGATCAGTATGAAGATTTCAGGAAGAAACATAATTCCACATTGTACGTCGAAATCCAACCCTTGCGTACGAAGAAGGTTCAAATAGGAAAATATGGTTAAGATGATTCCGAGGATCCCAATGACGAAGGTCGCCTGTTTGACATGGAGATATCCGAAACAGTACTTGAGCTCCGAAGAGTAGTATTCGAAGGGGAAGTTCGACAGATCAGTCTTCTGCATTCTGGGTCCTGAAAGATCAAGTCTCTAAATTTCAGCCACGATCGGTAAACTGCAATGTCAATCCTAAAATCACATTACCCAAAACTCCCGTATAAACACGAAAATAATGTATTTCTTCTATGAAACAAAAATAAGCAGGAAATATCCTGGATTTTGATGAATTTCGATCTCGGAAATCTGTCCATTTTAGGATCGGAAGAGATTCTGACGCCTCGAGTTTTCGTGGCGGGATCGAATTTGCATTTCGCGACATTGTGAAATCTTATGAAAACATGTGAAACATTTTTTGATTTGGTGAAATTCGACGAACAGCGAGTAACATTCATCACAAAGGTACATTCCCATCGTGTTATTTCAACTATTATTATTATTTCGAAATATATTCAAAATTTTAATTACTCTCACGGCAGCTTTCCCGCCCTCTCTGGCATTGTGTCCGTTTCTCGCTTCTCATTTCTTTCCATCCAACTCAATCTTTTTCCTTCCTTCGTTGTTGTTGATTTGCTTAATTTCTGAATTCTTTGTTGGTTATTCCAATCACGTAACAAGATGAGCAACACGGCGATGAGCAAACGTCTGAATAAGGACCAGGTCCAGAGTACGATGACTAGGATTGCCATCGTCAACAACGACAGATGCAAGCCTAAAAACTGTGGCTTGGTTTGCAAGAAGAGCTGTCCTGTCGTCAAACAAGGTTGGTTACTCTCTTTCCTTCTGTTTTACGAGATTTCCATATATGAAAAATATTTTCCAGGAAAGCAATGTATCGTCGTCGAGGCTTCTTCCAAAATCGCTGAGATTTCTGAAGCTCTTTGTATCGGTTGCGGTATCTGTGTCAAGGTTAGTTGTTTATTCGAAGATTGTTTTGGAAAACACTCGGTTTAGAAATGTCCCTATGGAGCAATCACGATTATTAACTTGCCTTCCAACTTGGAACGAGACACGACCCACAGATACAGCGCGAACTCGTTCAAGCTCCATCGACTCCCTATGCCTCGTCTCGGCCAAGTCCTCGGTCTCGTGGGAACCAACGGTATCGGAAAATCCACCGCTCTGAAGATCCTTGCTGGACAAATCAAGCCGAATCTGGGCAATTTCCAAGCTCCCCCCAATTGGGAATCCATCCAGCAACATTACCGAGGATCAGAACTTCAGAATTACTTCATCCGGTTGCTGGAAGACAAGTTGAAGGTCCTCATCAAGCCCCAATACGTCGACCAGATCCCCAGAGCCATGAAGGACAAAACGATCACTGTAGAACAGATGCTGAAGAGCAAATGTGACCGAGACAACTTTGACTACGCCGTCACCGAACTCGAGCTTTCCAACGTTCTTGATAGAAGAATCGCCGATCTCTCCGGTGGTGAACTCCAGAGATTCGCGATTGCCATGGCTATTGTTCAGAAAGCTGACGTCTACATGTTTGACGAACCTTCCAGTTACTTGGATGTCCGACAACGTCTCCAAGCAGCCAAGGTTATCCGAGATCTTCTTAGACATGACAACTACGTTATTGTCGTTGAACACGACTTGGCCGTTCTCGATTATCTCTCCGATTTCGTTTGTTGCTTGTATGGTTCTCCTGGTGTCTACGGAGTCGTTACTTTGCCCGCTGGTGTTCGCGAAGGAATCAACCAGTTTTTGGAAGGATTCATCCAGAGCGAAAACATGCGTTTCCGGTAACCCCTTATATCACTCTCACTCTAAAATTAATGTACGTGTATTTCAGTGAAAGTTCGTTGTCTTTCAAAGTTACGGACCAATTGGAACAGGAGGTCGCGAAACGTGACCATCACTATGCTTATCCCGCTTGTGAAAAGAAACTCGGTGACTTCCACCTGAGTGTGGAGGCTGGAGAATTTACGGATTCTGAGATTATTGTCTTGTTGGGAGAAAACGGTACTGGTAAAACCACCATGATCAAAATGCTCGCCGGTCATCTGAAACCTGACCCAAACCCCGATGGAACTGATGCCGAAATCCCCGTTTTGAATATTTCATATAAGCCCCAGAAGATCGCTCCTAAATATGAAGGACTCGTTCGTCATCTTCTGCTTGAAAGAATCCCGCAGATGGTGAACCATCCCACCTTCAAAACAGATGTCATGAATCCTCTCCAAATGGAACGGCTTCTGGATTTGGAGGTCCAGAATCTATCCGGTGGTGAACTTCAACGTGTTGCATTAGTTCTCTGTCTAGGAAAACCAGCTGATGTTTATCTCATCGACGAACCTAGTGCTTATCTAGACTCCGAACAACGTCTCCACGCCGCCAAAGTCATTAAACGGTAAGGCTTCAGATCTTAGGTGAAATCTCAATCCTCAATTTCAGTCATATTCTGCACGCCAAGAAAACCGCTTTCATTGTTGAACACGATTTTATCATGAGCACGTATCTAGCAGACCGAGTGATTGTCATGAACGGTACTCCTGCTATCGACACACAGGCGTCTCCTCCAACTTCTCTCCTTAGTGGAATGAACTCATTCTTAGAACACCTAAACATTACCTTCCGTCGAGATAACGAAAGTCACAGGCCGAGAATCAACAAACTCGATTCTGTCAAAGATGTGGAACAAAAGAAGTCTGGAAATTACTTCTTCCTTGACGAAGATTAAAGTTTTGAAATTTTGCTAAATTATACTGAGTCCCTTGATCGGACTGTTGTTTGAAATATATCTTGTTAAAAAGTGAATAATTGATGACAAAACTTCACAAATCCATTAGCTGCAAAACGTGGACCTACTAGAAAATTAGCAAGGTACAATCAAATATATACAATCATTCCTCCGTCGATTTAAAAAAACTTTTTCTGTAAGTGGATTGACGCAGCTGGTATTCATTTGTAAACTCTCTTACGACTTCTAACGATCCTTCGTTTTTAGTGTCGGCCCAT
Organism: Halicephalobus sp. NKZ332; assembly: GCA_009761265.1. Lineage (NCBI taxonomy): Eukaryota > Metazoa > Nematoda > Chromadorea > Rhabditida > Panagrolaimidae > Halicephalobus > Halicephalobus sp. NKZ332. Next base: position 23,268 of record VOSG01000485.1, on the reverse strand, counting down.
CGGAAATATTTCCGGTAACTCCAGTTCCCTTCTTTGTCCTTCTTTAAACATGAAGATTGAGGTTCAACGAGTAGTGTTGGATCAACTGAAATTAAATAGGTTTGTCTATTTATTAAGTCAGAGACTCACTTTCAATAGTCTGAGGAATTCCTGGGACTTTCTTCCTTTTTCCTTTGCTGTCTTTCGGTAATATCATCGACACCATGACTTTTCCGTCAACTGTAAATCTAGGTGGTACAGGGGCAATTGTCTGATCTTCCTCCATAGGCTCTGGACTCGGTGTTTTCGGTATGTCGACGATTACTGGTACAATTTCCTTACTTTTAGATGCAATTTTCTTCTTCGTAAACCGAGCAGATCTTCGTCTTTTTGATATTGGAGGTTCTGGATTCACGTTATCCAAAGACGAGACGAAATTTTCTTCATTTCCATTTTCTTCTTCAATTTCAATCGGAATAATTTTCACCAGCACCTGAGTGTTCAGTGAGTTCTTGTCTTTTGGAGAACCCGAAAGATCCAAATCTTCATGCATAGCTGAGATCCTTTTTATTGCTTGATGTGGGAAAATTGAGTTTCTTCGCTTTGACCTCTTAGAATGATCCTCTGAAATCACACAAATCAAAACATCTCAAATTCCAGAAAACTCACGACTTTCTTCATTGCCAAGATCCAAATCTAAATCTCCTCCTGTTTTTTTATCTACAGGAACATCCGGTAATTGATGGAAAAATGTTTTCCTACGTGGTCTTCCTGAAAAAGAATATTTTCAATAAACGTTTTTAGTTCCCCGTGCAGTCCATTCCAAATCATCAATCTACAACAAACGCCAGTCCAGTGATGAAAAGGGAAATGGAAAAGCGAAGAGCAAGTGGTCGGTCAGTTGGCTATCTAAATAGTGGTCGTTAAAAAACTCACGAGTCACCATTAAGGGTTCCATCGCGGGTGAAAGTGATTTCTCATCTATCTCTGATTTCGGGTTATTCATTTTTGTTTTTTGTTTTCGACCTCGACCCTTCGATTGACGTTTTTGAGCAAGAGTTTCCGTAAATACTTGTTCTTTAGAGACTCCTTTTGAGTCAGCGTCATGAAGAGGATCTTTTGAAATACCTTCTTCGTTAACAGATTCAACAGGGATATTGTCCTCGTCCTCCGTGAGTTTCAGTTCAGATTCCACGACCTGAACAATGTCAGCAACATCTGTTTTTGCTTCTTCCTCGATTTTTTGAGAACAAGATTGAACATTGTCGTCCGACTCAATAGCAGAATCAGGGTTATTTTCTGCTATAATAATATCTTCATCATTTCCTTCCATTGCTTCATTTTCTTTCGATAGCTTTTCTTCTTCCTCTTCTTCTGACCGCTCGATTATCACTATCAATTCTTCTATTTTCTCCTTCAAAGATGTAAAAGTAACATTGACATTCTGTTCAACGAGATCTGATTTCCTTAAAGCTGGCTCTGTACTAGAAAGAGAAGATTGCTCAGAAACTTCGAGAACACATTCAGTTTTTTCTTCAAACAGGTCATCATTGGATTCCTTCAAATTACTACAATCCCCTTTTTCATCGACAACCTGACTCGTGGATATCAAAGGACTTTGGTTGAAGTTGTCGGAATTCTGAACCGAGATAACACTGCTCTTTCTATCTGAATTCGGTCTCCTCATGGGCGAATCCTCGAGTAACGGTTTGAATCCGGTAAAGGCTGCGAAAGTGGGCATTGGTTTCAAAATAGATGTGTCTGCGAGGTGAGGCATCGAGAACGCCTTTTCAATTTCCTTCATGCATTCCTCAGTCTCCGCTCTGTTAATATCTTCGTTTTTCTGGAGTTCTGGCAAAGGTAGTTCTTGTTCACGGAATTCCTCGTTTTCTTTGTTCTCTAATTTTGAATGATTGTTGAGGGATAATCTCTCGATTTCGGGAGACAGTGATTCCCTCATAGCCTCGGCAAAATCGAACAGAGAAATGGGTTCGTCGATCTCGTTCAAATTCGGGACTTCATCGATGGTCTGGTTGATCTCCTCGGCTGTCATCAACCCCTCCATCAAGACAGAAGGCAATGTCGGGATCCGAATAGGAGTACTTGTGACGGCTAAAAAGATCGTTTTCAATGTTTCTGGACATCCACAAACCTCCACCGATGGAAACAGGGGATTCTGCCCTCGGGATCGACTTTACTGAAGATCCGAAGAAATGACTTGTTCTGCTGAAAACCTTGCCGCTTCTAGTTTTACGGGGGGTTATCGGGACGCATTGTGCTATAACAATTGTATTTGATTTTAAAAATCGATTTCCCGAGTACTCACCAATATCACAAAGCGGCAAGTCAGGTCTCATTGGTCGTCTCAAAAACTGCTGCACCGGAGACTGTTGAGTCGCCTTCTGGACCTCATTTGTTATTGGTTGAGGTGGAAAACCTGTTTTATCCTGAATCATGACGGTGTTCCTGACAGTAGTAATACTGTTGACCTTCTTGGACTCGAGATATGACAGTTTCTTTGTCTAGAACATGAATTTCATATATGCAAAGATCTTATATACAAAAAGTATGCTTCATATATGGAAAGCAGAATTTCATGTATAAAAAACAAGTTTCATATATGAAGTAAAATAGAATAAAAATATACCTCTTGCACATTTCTTTTCCGGATGGAGAGAATAGGTATTTTGCTGATCCTCTGAGAAGCGATGTTCTTGCCCATCTTGCTGCAGTCGTCATAAACGTGTAAGAGATAAAATAAATGAAAAATGACAAAAATAAAAAACAGAAGGAACAAAGTGAGGTTGGGATTCAAAAGAAAAAACACGGCGAGAGGAGAGGTTCAAAGGGAATAAAAGCCCGCCAAAAATATCTCTTCAAGAAAACGTTACTTTTATACTTCTAGAAAATGGTATCGATTTTATTTTCCTTTTTGGAAATATTCCAGAAATTAAATAACCAAAAAACAGAGGAAGAGAAATTCAAATGAAATAATAGCCCGCCAAAAACTATCTTTTCAAGAAAGCGTTTTTTGTTTATTTACTTTACAAGAAGGCAATCTGCAAAATAGTAGAAATACCGAGATCAGCTGTCATTTCTTTGGATTTCCTTCGGTAAGGCATTTTTATATATTATTCTTTCATTTTTCTAATTTCCTGGATTTATTTATAAATTAGATCCCTCTGTAGAAAATTACATCCATATATCACTCTCCCGAATCTCTTTGTCGAAAGCTGTGTTGATATATCAGTTTTCCAAATCTCCTGGTAATATTTGTTTTCATGTATTTTTTGGACTTCTTTGTATCGAGTTATCCTCAACTATCACTCATTGGAGTTTGGAGTTCGAATCACATTTACATGTTACTTTTTAAAATCTTCTTTCACCTAGTTAAATTGTCTCCAGATAAATGGATCCATCACTTGCTTTCAGATTCCCTCCTTATCTGATCTCTAATTTCTCTCAGATTTCTTCATCGATTGACTTTTTTCGAAACTACAAATTTTGTTTTGTATTTTCCGATCTCTACGTCTTGCGTTTTTATTTTTCATATATAAATAAATTTTCAGAAAAAATGGCTTCCACAGCTATTAAGAGGATCAATCCCAAACAAGCCGCCTTGTTCGTCTGCGATTTACAAGAAAAATTCAGAAACAACATCAAGTACTTCCCTGAGATCGTCCAGATCTCCAGAAGACTGATCGACGCCAGCAAGATCTTGAATGTCCCCATCGTCGCTACAGAACAATATCCCAAAGGTATTTTTAAAACTCTTACGATTACTCTAAAGAATCTTCCAGGACTCGGGCATTCTGTCGCTGAACTCGGACTCCAAGAAAACAACATTCAAGTTTTCTCGAAAATGTGTTTCTCCATGTGTGCCAACGAAATCCTCGGGAAACTCGAGAAAGAACAGGTGAAAGAAATCGTTCTTTGTGGAATCGAGGCCCATGTCTGTGTTTATCAAACTTGTCTGGATCTTCTCAGCCGAGGCTACACTGTCCACGTCGTTGCTGACGCTGTTTCTTCCAGAAGCATGACCGACAGAGTTTTCGCTCTCAAAGGAATGCAATCAGCCGGAGCCATCCTCACCACTAGCGAATGTATCATTCTCGGACTTGTCGGAGGAGCCGACCATCCTCAATTCAAAGCCGTCCAAAAAATCATCATGGAATCCGCTCCAGATACCGGTCTCCTCAATCACTCCGCTCATCTTTAGGCAAATTCCCGGTGTAGTCTTTATTATAAGCAACATAATTTTATTGCACTTTTAACTCCCCAAGGCAAGTTAATTATTCTCTGAATAAATAGATAAGTGAAAACGGTTTGCTATCACAGTAATCAAAGAAAGATCAGTTTCAACTGAATTCAACCCATAAATGACCAAGGTTACACGATTCCAGAAAACAATGAACTCCATCCACCTCCCACTCCTTGTTCTTCCGGCTGAATTCTTGATTCTAAAATCCATACTTTTTAAATCTCCTCAGTAAAAAAGCAAACCTTTGATAAAAGTAGTTACATTATTCACTTCATCAGGACTCAGCTTCAAAATCATCGTCAAAACGGGAAGAAGTTGCTGTCTTTCATCGTTAACTTTTGGAGGGGCAAGAAATTTCATTACAACATTCTTCAAATACTCTGAATTTTTCACATGTTCTTCTCTTTCTGTATTTCTCTCCAGTCTCCTTATTTCTTCTTTCAGAATTTTAATTTGTTCAAGAAGTTTAGCGTTCGTATCTTCCATATCATTCAAAAGATCTCTGGTATGATGAAGTTGCTTTTCCAATGTTTCATAGTCTTCATGAGTCACAAAATCCATCGATGGTCGGGATATAATGTCACCAATTGAAGAAATCGGTCTTCCTCCAAAATTATCTTCTATGGATTCGTTTATCACCTCTTGTAATGATCTCAAATCCTCATCTTCATTATCATGATCAAGTCCAGAAGGATTATTTTCTATAACTCCCGCAGATCCCACATGATTGAAATTAATAGGTTGGATTTTCGACAATTGAGCTTGAATCCTTCTCTGAACAATCCTCGAGTCACTTACTGGATGAGACGGACTCGCAGATTTCCTTGATTGAACAGCTATTTCTCTGAACTCCGCTAATCTTTCATTCAATTCCTTGTTCTGAGCTTGTAAATCAGCGTTTTGACGTTGGAAAGACTCAATCAACTTTTCTTTTTCCCCGGAATATTGTTCAATCGTTCTACTCAGTTGCTTCTGAAGAATCTCGTTATCCGTCATCGCTTGTCTCAACCTCAATTCAAAGTCTGATTCCGTCCGACGTCTTTCCTCCTGTCCTCGAGTTCTCAAAGATTTCAACGTCGTATGGGCATCTTCCAGTTCGCTTTTCAAATTTCTCGCATGCTCTTGTGTCGAGTGAAGCTCATCTTCCAAATATGAACATCTCTCACTAAAAATAATTACTATTTAGAAAAAAAAACAAGAAAAACCAACGTTAATTGACTGATTTTTTCGTTCCTTGTTTGTAGAGTTTTGATCAGTTCGTCAATTTCATGTTTTCCGGAAACTACTGTCATCGAAGATTCTGTTCTATCTTCGTTCCTTTGCTTCAATAAATATTCTGCCTTCTCTCTAAAAGTCGAATGTTCGATTTGCAAGTCATCGAATCTTCTTTGAAGGATTTCCATTTCACTTTTCAACTTTCTTATTTCTACAGTTTTCTCCGAGACATATCTCTGTTGTTCTACAGATTCATCTCTAAATCTTTTCAGCTGGCTGTTCAACTTAGCCACTTCCAACTCATGTTCTGCCTTGATCTGTTGAGATTGTAAATTCAGAGATTGAGCCTCTTTAGAGTTTTCACTCATCAATGTTTTCTGTTCTGAAAAATCATACATAAAAACAAAAAGCAACAATAGTTCAGTTACCTTCAAAGTTCTTTTGTAATTTTACAACTTCGTTTCTGGCGTCTTTGAGAGAGATTTCTAATTCAGCCCTTTCTTGCATCAAACAGTCGTTCTTTTGGCTCAAATCTTTCACCAACTCATCTTTCGCTTTTTGGGCTTCTTTCTGATTTTCAAGTTGCTTCTTGAGCTCAGCACAACTGTTCTTGTAATCACTCAATTCCAACGATATCATCTCTGTTTTGTCATCTTTCTGTCCTTGTTCAACATTTTTACACTTTTCTTCCAACTTTGTCAGTTGATCCTTGTATTCTTCTGCTTGTTTTCTGGCATCTTTTACGGAAATCAACTGCTTCTTCAACAGTTTGATGAGATCTTCCTTAGGCAACGAGTCTATCTGAAACTCCATATATCGAAAACTTACACAAAAGATTTTGGAAAATTCACCTTAGATTGGGGTTGGGGATGCTTCGTCGTGGGGGATAGAGCCGATGGGGGCACAGAATTTCCCTCAACTTCGCTTTCCGAAGCAGTCGGACCATCGTCTGGCTCAGGCATTTCTGAAATAAAATTTTTAAAACAAGATCCACGCAAAATGAAAAAGCAACGTGGCGAAACAAAAAATCAAAAATTCCATCTTTCACAAAATCCATGTTTGAAAAAACGTTGGGGATTGGTTTTATTCTGGTGATTCATCTTTAAAAACGTGAAAAAGCTAACAACAAATCAAAATTATACTTGGTGAAATCTTTGAAGAAAAGATCAGAATAACAAAGCCGAAACCAAGAGTGAAAGGAGTGGAGGCTCCCAGAGCGAAAGTCTTAAGTCTGAAAAAGAAAACAAAACTCAATGCAAACAAGAATCCAACGGAAAATCGACAGAAATCCTGATGATTATCGACCATTTCATTAAAGGGCAAGAAATTAAAACGTTGCAAAATTTCGGTTACAAAACTTAAAAACCTAACATTTTTCAAAAAACTGACTGGGATTTAGTGTTTCCAGTTCCATTGTCGTTATTGTCTTTCTTAGTGGTTGTTTCCCCAAGATGTTTCTTCTTCTGGTTCTTGGAATTGCTTTTCAACAAAGAAGGCTGGACAAAGGGGATGGCGCCGGATTCAGGGAAATGCACCTTCTGAGTGAGAAGATTGAGTTCTTCATCGTTGCGAACCGACAGCATGATGGTTCTCGGAGTGATACGTCTCTTGTTGAATTCTCGAGTGGTGTCTCCGGCGACTTCCAAAATTTCGGCAACCAGGTACTCGAGAACCGTCGCCATATAAACACCAGCTTCCTCTGAAAAACAAAGTCAGATCGGAAGAACAACAGGGAACAAACTTCTAACACGATGTCCGGTGGTCTTCTTCATCTTCTTAATACACCTTTGGGCGCTGAAAATGATGTCGGCGCGAGAATTCATCGATCTCGCCTTCATCGAATCAAATCTTTTTGTAGCCGCTTGCATCGTTGTGAACAGCGGTAAAGTTAATGACAAACAACCTGGAATAAATAATTACACAGAAAGTCGGAAAAAAAGCAAAATAAAACAGCATCTTAGAGTGCTAAATTAATGACGAAATTACTGATTGTTTGTGGGAAAGGAAAAAAGAAATCCAAACTCCCGAAGCGATCCCCTGATTTCTGTCTCTCGCACGAATTCGAATATTGTTTGCGGGGGAGGAAATCCGAACTCTCAAAGCGATTTCGTGGTTTCCAATTTTCTATTTTATCTGGAAAGTTTCAGAAGTACACATTGTCTGTTTTCGAATTTTATGATAAACGTCGTTTTATAATAATTTTGGTGAAACTTTTATTACAAATAAAACTTTGACGATTCTGCACGATAATGGCGTAGACTATTATTCAAAGAGATTTCTAACATGAATATAACATTTGAAATTGAAATTGATCCAGAAATACAATAGAAATCTGAAGTTGGGGCTTCCGTGAGAATGGAACCAAAATGGCTTGAGTTTGAGATAAAGCAAAAGATGAGGGATGTGAAAATCACCGGATTCCGTCGAATAAGAATGATCAAAGACTGGGACTAAAGGACAAAAAACTCGTCTTCAGGAATGGACCGTCAAGGAGGAAAATCGCTGCGAGATCGTTTGCCAATGGAGCTCGCTGGTGTTTAAGCCTTGAAGACCCGTCAAACATGGCCACGATTTCTTGTGGATGGCAATGACTTTCTGAATTGTGTCCTGAGCTGCTTGATTGGGGATTCCTTCGAGGACTTCCGGAGAAAGCCTCGTCAACTCTCCTCCTTCGGCACAAAGAGCCTGAAATTGATCAGTAATTAACTTTTTCAATCAACGTTAGATTAGAAAATCATTTTCGTCTCGAGATCATTGAATCTTTCTCCAAAAAGCAAAATTAATTGATCCCAACACGAAAATTCCCAAAGCTATCTTTAGTTATAGAGTTGGCTGTTGGTTAGAAGATTGAATACGTACCTTAACACATTCCTCGGCAGAATCACAGATGGAAGGTAAGTCGTAGCCTCCTTCAAGTGCCAGGACAATCCTACCGTTGGCAAAGTTGAGAAGAGTTTTCGTAAAGTAGCCAAAGATTTGAGGAGATAACTCGTATCTGCAATAATATAAATGAATATTTCTCTAATCGTTAGTTAGTTTTTAAATAAATAAATAGTTTAAAGTGAGTAATTGCTAGATAGATAAATACCAACCCTCCGAGAGCTGGAGAATGACCCTTGGCGGCATCGAACCCGGCAGAAACAAAGATAAACTCCGGCTTGAAGGCGTCGAGGAGAGGCAGGACGACGATCCTCCAAGCTGCCAGGTACTCCGTGTCACCCATGATATCTCCACTGAAGGGAATGTTAACCGAGAATCCTTTTCCTTCCTCTTTCCCTGTGTCCGTAACTGCTCCAGTTCCAGGGAAAAAGTTTCCATTATCATGTCTATGGAGAGAAATATACAAAACGTTTGGATCGGAATCGAAACAAAGTTGTGTCCCATTTCCGTGATGAACATCCCAATCGACGATAGCAATTTTTTTGCACTTTTCTGAATATTTTTGTTGTAGATTTTTCGTCGCTATCGAAACGTTGTTAAAATAACAAAATCCCATAGCTTGTTCTTTTTCTGCGTGATGTCCAGGGGGCCTGATACAAGCGAATCCGTTTTTCAGCTTTCCTTCCACCACCTGGGTCGAGAGTTCCACCAAGGTGCCCACAGCTACCCTACTCGCCAACTGTGTGTTCGCGTCGTTGAAATAAGTGTCCGAATCCACACCTATTCCTCCGCAAGGCAGCGGGACGAAGGATTTCAGAGGGAATTCACTCGGATCAAGCTTCAAACAAGCTGTCGGAGATACTCCGAAGAAAGTTACGTAAGTCGACGAATGGACCAGTTTCAATAAATCGAGAGTAGCTTTCCGCATCTGAACCCGCTCACACATATCCACTAATCCCCGTTCCTGGAGCCTCGCCCAGATGGAATGGAGTCGACCTCCGTGCTCGACGTGATTGCTGAAATTTCAGTTTAGTAAGTTGATGGGATTTCATAGTTTTCCAGGATCTAGCAAGAAATTTCCGGAATGATTTGAAACCAAGAATTCCAGAAACTTATGAAAAATATTACGAAAACTGCTAATAATACTATTATGAATATCATAAATAAAATTATTTCTAAAATAGTCTCTTACCTATTATCGGCACAGAGACACTGATGCTTGGACATGGCCGCGTCATAGGCGAGTCCCGTCTTGAGCTGGTTCAGATGGTTGGTTTCCGAGAGAGCCTGAATTCTCTGAGAGATGTTCTCCATCAACTGTTCATCCTCAGGCTCTTCCCTCACCAAGGATTTTCTCCTCAAGACCAAGTCTCGGAGTTGTTGTTTTAACAAAGAAGGATATCCACCTATGGGGAGGGGCGAGGAAAGAGTCCTGGTATCGAACTTCACTGTGGGTCTTGTCGAAGGTCCTTCTCCAGCTGAAATCTCCGTTTAAAAACTCCACAATTGCTATTTAGAAAATTCCAAAAATTTAAGATTTCTGATGCTTGTAACCTTGAGAAAAATACGTAAAGCTAGTTTTTGGTCTCGAAAGAAAAAAAGTGAAAATTTGTTCCGCAACAATTTTCTGCAATTCGGTTTTTCATATTTTAAATTTTTGTATTGACCTAGAACTTTAAAGCATTAAAGAACACTGATTTTTACAATTTCCGGTCTCGGGTGGAAAACTACAGAAATTCATTTCGAGACGCTTTTTATCGAAAATGTCTGTCGTCAAATATCTGCTCCTAATGCTACTTTCTAGTCCCTTTTTATACTTCCAAAATGAGTCATTTTTCTTGACATGAATCCTATTTTACTTTGGCACTTTGAAAATTGCAGAATCGGTTTCCAAGACGACAGAGTTAAGTCCCCAGAGTCGCGTGTTTATGAAATCCAAAAATAACCTATTTCATCGAATTTTGTTTTTTACCCTTTAAATTGCTTTACAGATCATTGAACTATAATCTTACCTGAAGAGTTAGAATCCGCAGAAAGCGGATCGAGGATACTGTTCGGATTAAGTTGAGCTTTCAAGAGACTCGGCATGGATAAGAACGATGTGAAAGCGGATTGGATCATTAAATTCGTGTAATCCAGCCGGAGTTGATCCAGACCATTACACAAATTCGGAAGACTAGGAGAGGGAATCATCAGATTCGCTGGGAATGGCAAAGTCGAAGTCGAGTTTGTTTGTGTCAGAGGGGTTTCTATAGGGGACCTCATCAACGTCTCCATCTGGACAGAATCACTATCGCATCTTTGGAGTTGTCTGTGACCACTCTGATTCGCCAAAAACTGCAATCCCGAGGGTACCTGGGGTGGAGGATGAGCGACGGGACTGGACCCTTTGTTCAGAAGTCTTGCCCGAAGTTTCATCTTTAAATTAGGTTCCGAGTTGACTTTCCTTAGTTGAAAGTCACTCATTTGCCCTGCGGCATTTGCATTTGCCGAACTAGGTAAAGGATAGGGTTCGAAGTGACTACTGGAAGCAACGGAGTGAGCAGGAATTCGTGAATTTGATTGTTGTGCTGCCGCCGCTAATTGTTGCATCAAATTTGTTTCCGAAACAGCGGCCATATTTGGCGGAACCCACGTCAACGACCCTGTTCCGTTTGTAGATTGTGGACCTACAGCAAGATTTGTTGCTGATCCAGATGAACTCCCACTTGATCCAAGTCTTTGTTGCTTTTGTTTCTTTGTTGCAATCATATTTTTCAACCTGTCTCTGGTATGCTGTGATATCGTTTGGCCACTTCCAGAGAGAGTTCTCCTACTTCTAACAGCAGCAGGAGTAGAGGGGGCCGTTTTTTCTCCATTAACGACCGAATTTGGATTAGACGAAGACGAAGCTTGCATTTCCACGTCTTCTTGATTAGATCCCTGGATAGGAGTCGTTTGCTGCAAGTTGGCGTATTGTTGTGCTTGTTGCGAAAGAGTTAATTGGATCAAAGATTGAATATAGTCAGAATTGATTAAATTCGGCGTCAATCCAGAGGCGACGGAAATATTCGGACTCGAAACAATTGCTTGTTGCGTCTGAGCTAACAATTCTGCGTGTTTCCGTTGATACAGCTGAAATAATCAATGATCAGAGGGCATTCATATAAAATTTCCTCCAATTATCATTAAATCTACATTAAACAATCGATCAAAGTCCTAGTTGATATGAGAATTTGTTCAATGATCAATAAAACCCAATCAACGACTCAAATAGCAATCCATATAAAATTCTTCAAAATTGTCGGTAAAATAAAGCTAAATCTTCGGTTAAGATTGCTATATATAAAAATCTGTGGAAAATAATTAAAACATTCCACGTAAAACAATCGACTAAAAATTATGATTCATATAAAATTTTCTGACATCATAACATTTTTGAAAATAATCGATTGAAATTGTAATTCATATAAAATCCGTTTAAATTATATATGAAAAACAATGTACAATAGTCTAAAACTGCAATTTATATAAAATTCCCCGAAACTACCACTAAGAACTATATGAAGTGGGTGATCAAGATTCTGGTCTATAGAAAACCACTCAATTCTCGTCAGTCACATTTAGTAATCGATCAAAATTGTGATCTATATAAGATTCCGTTCAATTATTAAAATCATTCATATTAGGTAATTGATCAAGATTCCAATCATGATAAATGGAAAAATATAAACGTGTTTTTGTTTAAAGATCAAAAAGCAACTGACGCAAATGGAAATTTTTCATTCAGTTTTCAGGACTTCGATCGGGAAGTATTCGATTTTATATAAACAAAAAATGACTTACTTCCTGCAAAAGAGCCAGCCGCTGATCGAAGCCGAGAGGAAGCTCGGGACCTCCGGGATTGATCCCGACTCCGCTAGACCCCGCTTGGACATCTTCTGTCCCGACAGCCAGAGGCAATGAAGCTGTCCCGCTTACAGTAGTATGGATAGGAAGGCCGTTGGCATCCATCACGTCCTCAAAAAATCCGTTTTCTTTTCTGCATGAGATAATCGAGAAAAAAATATTAAAAAACAACTTTCGGCCAAGCTTGAACCCTAGAAAAAATCGATTTATATAAAACAAGAATTGTTTATATTAAATAAAATAATAACATCTATTTTCCTAAATCGCGAAAAAAAACTTTTTGGAAAACAATATTCTTGGTAGAAAAATATAAAATATAAAATATCGGAATATTCGTCGCGCATTTTTGAATGTTTTTACGATTACACGCATCCGCCATCACAAGTGCACACTCCCCGGGACTGCCACGTCCATTCTATCCTTCCTATCCATTCGTGGGGAGGAAAGACGTGTCTTCTCTCAGCTATCTTGTGGCTGAAGTTCCCCAAAGAAAAAAGGTAAAAGGTCGAAGAGATAATTTGTGGGCTTTGGTTTAAAATGAGAAAATAAATTATATTATTATTAAGGCTTAAAGAACAATACTGTTATTAAAATAAAATAATTACTATTGCTGAAATTTAAAAAAGTAAATAATATTATTGTTAAAGTGGAAAAAGTAAATCTGTTAAGAAAGCCTTTTAATATGGATTTCCGAAGATTAGAGAATTTCACATTTAAAATTATACTTTTATAAAAACGAACATGAGAAAAAAGAATTTGTTACGAAATTGCTTCGACAAGGACTTTTGAAACTTTTGAAGATTATTAAGGAAATCAGAAATCAATATCATTAAGAAATTATTTGAACACGAATTTCCGGAATTTTTAATTTCTGGTTTTGCTTCCAGAATCGTGCTTTTATCAAATCAGAAATGAATATTCTAATGAAATTGTCTCGACACGAATTTTCAGAATTCTTGATTCCAATGGCTTCAGAAGTTTACACAAAATTCTGGAAGATTCTAGTCCAAAAAATTTAAAACCAAACTCTGGCAGAATGAGAGTTTAAAAAAATTTAATTTTTTTGGTGAAATGTGAATTTATGAAATTGGATTTTTTGACAGAATATGAGCGAACGCTAAAGCCGAGTTTTTTGGCGAAATGCGAACAAAAAACGACGATTGTCAAAGTCAGAAATGAATATTTTTACGAAATTTTCCCGACACGAATTTTTTTATTTCAAAATTTCCATCTGAATCTCAAAAATTCTAATGGAAAATATTGTTCTAAATAAAATCGATAAAATAACTGAAAGATTAGACTCATGATCTCTTTATCTTTTCTTATCAATTTTCTTCACTTTCTTTAAATAACTAAAAATAAAGATTATGTTAAAAAAAATCGAAAATTTTTTTAATTAGGTCACGTATCGGACACGGAAGATCAACCGCGGATTAATACTCTTGTGTCCCAGTCTGACTAAACACGAAAAAATTATTTTTAGAAAAATTCAGTTTTTTATTATCTCTGGAGAAGTTCTATTTTTATCATTCTTTATAGGAATTGAAGTTTTTAGAGGAATTTAACTTTTCTCTACTTTCTAAATTATTTTTAGAGACATTTTTTATTTTACGAAATCTCATGGTAAAAGTACAAAACTCAAGTTTCTGCCTCAGGCCCAGGTAATGGCTGGAGACTCGAGGGAATCAAGACAAGGGTCACGTGTGGTTGAGGGAGCTCATTAACATTCAATACTTGGGAAAGGGGCAAAGTAGCTCAGCTTCAAGAGCTTCCTTGCTTACGGTCTTTGGATAAGATTACAAAATACCCTAAAAGTTACGAGGTCTTTCGGAATTCACCTGTTGTTTTTGAAGTTGTGCGAAATCATATTAAATTAAAATTCTAGAGTTTTGGCCTCTACTGGAAAATCCATATTTAGACAGATTGTTTGCATTTTGTAGTGAAAAGTAGAGGCAAATTTCATCGAATAAAAATAGTAAATCTCATAAATCCTAGTTCGACAAGGAATTTCCGGAAATTCTTCCCGAGACTGCTTTTCCAGGATTTTATGATAAACGTTTCTATTTTCATAATACTTGGAGAATTATAATTTTTGCTTAAAATATGAAAAACAATTTTAATGAGTAGCGAAAAATTCAAACAGGACAACGGATTAATAAAGTCCCACTTGCCCGAGGCTTTCTATAGAGATCTCGTTTTCTGGTCTTAGGTTATTTTAAATAAAAAGATTACTTTGAATTTTAAAATTATTCTAAATAAAAAATTGTTCTAAGTTTAAACATGATTTTAAGTACGAAAATAAAGAGAAAATTATAGATGAACATGAAAACGAGAGAGGGAAAATTGTTTTATACAAGTAGGGAATTATTTTAAACAAGAGAAAAAATTTATTTTAAATAGGAAAAAAATTATTCTGAATTAAAAAAATGAAAAAAGTTCCAGCTGTAATACTTTTTGAAGACATTTAAAAAAGCACTTGTTTGTGTCAGCTTTCTCTGGACCAGAGCGAGTACGAATGCCAGTGAGAGAGACAGCTATGCCATTCCAAAAATGGCAATACGACCAGAGCTATTTTTGGAAAGCTAGTCTCGCGAAGGCATAGAAAACTAGAAAAAACTGGCAAAACAAACTCGCAAAATGAATTCGCACTTTCTTGAAAAACCAAGTTTTATATTTTCCAAAAGATTCTTCATTAGCCATTTCAAAAGTGTCAAGTAACATTCTGGATATCCAACAAGACCACTAAATTTCGAAATACGAATATTACTCTTTAAAGGGAAATATTTATCGAATAATTCTCGGAAAATTCCCCAATACGAATTCCTGGAACTTTCCAGTTAAGATCACAAACTATGAGATTTTATCTTCACGTGGCTCTGTGAAGCCCTAAATCGCATTATTATAAAAATAGAAATGTTTATCACGAAATTCCCAGAAATTTTCTCAACACGGATTTCCGGAATTTTCCAGTTGAGACCAAAACATTGAAATTTCCCAACTAAGATCGGATACTAGAATTTAAAGCTAACGTGGCTACGGAAAGTTCCAGAGACAGATGGATCCAGAAAATTCTCGAAACCTTCAGAATATTTCTTAATTTTATTTGGACCAGAGAAGAAGTGATTTAAAATAAACAACATCTATTTTCTGATTAGAATTATCATCTAGAAGTGGTTGGAGAGAGCATTAAAACCACTATCTAGAGATAGTTCTCCACAAAGAATTGATAGTGACTGAAAATAGCTGAACTTTAGGCAAAGATCAACATCAACAAAAGAACGGATAGTGGCTGATTTTGAACAATATCCGTTGTCCATTGGGATTGTTAAACCAGGAAGCTCTTGGATGCTGAGCTTTTTCATCACCAACAAACACTCAAAAATCCTTCCAATTTCTCCAAGATATATAGAATAAAGACGAAAATCACATTTTTCTTTAAAAAAACAGAAATCCTGCAGAAAAAGAAAAAAAAGCAAAGAAAAAGATTTTTGATTGAATTTCCCGATTGATCTCTTTCTAAATTTAGAAGATTAAAAATAGAAAGGTTTTGAGATACAAAGCAAACTATAAAAAGTTAAGAAAACAAAAGTATCGATCATAATCTGGAAAACAGAAATCAGGAAAACGAAGCGAGTTGAGTTATCGACCGCTTTGAGAAGGGTCGCTAGAGCCTCGCTGAAGGAAAGGAAAGGAACAAACGACTTGTCTGTCCTCCTCTCGAAAGACTAAAATAAAACTATTTTTAGCTCACGGGCCTTTCATTGCTTCTTTTTGCCGAGTGACAGGAGGAAACACAGTTTTGGAGAAACGTGAGGTCTCGAGCAGAAAGGAAATACGTGAATAAAATCGTTGCTATTTTTAAAAAAGTTGAGAAAATTAATTTTTGATAAATAAAATTTTTTCGGAATATGATGTCTCGAACAGACTAGAAATATGTGAATAAATTTGCTATCTAAAAAAAGAATAAAATTAATTTTTAATAAGTAGAAATTTTTTCGAGTGTGATGTCTCGAGCAGAAAAAAATAAATGGATGAAATTATTACTTTTTAAAAAGGCCAACAATAAAATTAATATTCAATAAACAGAAATTCTTTCGAGAAACACGGGGTTCTGAATAGAAAAAATGGATAGACGAGATTATTGTTTCTTGTTGGAGATTAAAAAATTTAGATAATCCGACAGCGAGTTTAATAAATAAAAAGAAATAGGAAGTCTCGAGAACGAAAGCGAATAAAACTGCTCTTTAAATACGAAAGTTACAAACAAAATTGTTATTTTTAAATATTAGAAAGATATGAATAAAATTGTTATTTTCGAATATTGGGGAAATTAGAAAACTCGGCGACAAGTATAATTACGAAAGACAAGCTTCAAGTTATTTAAAAATTATTTAAAAAAATTAAGTTCTCCGTTCGAGACCCTCTGAACAGTTTGTTTTTATTTATCTTAATTCGATTTGGGTGAAATTAGATTATTCTTATTATTTTTATACAATTATTTCAAGTCGTACCCAGTTTAAAAACATAACAATCAATAGAATACAAAATTCCGAATTAAAAGTAAAAAGGAGTTTGGTTTTTATTTTAAAATCCAGAGCCTTTGTTTTTTACTTTTCGAGTTTTTATTTTTAAAATTTACCATTTAATTGCTTACTTCAATTTATACTGAGTCTAAAAATATATAAATCAATAAAAAGCGAAATCTCGGTCAAAATTTAAAATTAAAAAAAATGTTTACTTTTTATCTTTTACTTTTTTAATTTTTTACATACTTATTTTAATTCTTACTGATTCTAAAAATATAAAGATCAATAAAAAAGATAAAATTTCGCTCAAAATCAAAAGTAAAAAAGAAATTAAGATTTTTTTCTATTTTAAAACTTTTTATAGTTTTCTACTGCAATTCGTACTGACTCTAAAAATATATAAATCAATAAAAAAGAGCACAATTTTGATCAGAATGAAAAACCAGAAATTAATTAAATTTTCCCGAAAGAAGAATATGAAATTTCCAAAATAATTCGAGATCGACGTTTTTCAATCTATCGATTCACCTCGGGTTCCGGATCACACCAGGAAGGAATTTTTAATCGTCCAGCTGCTCTCCAACGAACGGTCAATATTTGCTTTCAAACCTATAATAAAGTTTTTCCATCGGGGATTCAGAATAAAGTTTTTCTTTCCGGGATCTCAAAAAATATCCCTTTCAAGAATTCAAATATTTTCTCGAGATATTACAAAAAATTTCCTTCGTAAGAATTCAAAGAAAACTTTCTTTCCAGGACCTCAAAGAAAAATTTCCTCACAAGATCTCTAAAAAGATTCTTTTGTATAGCTTAAAAGAAGTTTTTTAATTTTTATTGAAAAAAAATCTTTCGGAAATAAAAGCTTTCCCGCCCGGTCCGATCAACGGCAGCTGGACAGATGCGCGACCATGTTTTTTTTTGGCATTTCTGGTTATTTTTTGCTTGGAAATGAACTGACTGGCTTCCTTCATTGATTTTTTCTTCTTGAGATAAAAAATCGTAATTCGTTTAATAAAGTTTTCTGAAATTTAGGGATTTTTTCAAATAAGAAAAGTCTAAAATTTCTAGTAATTCGCGTCGAGACTACTTTTAGTGACTTTTGGGGCGTTTTTATATGAAAAGCACTTTACCAATTTGGCGGGAAATTAAATTTTTTTGAAAATAGTTACGATAATTAGGAATCTTCTGAGAATTCGTATCGAAAAAATTTTGTGAATCTTTTTCTATTTTTATTGTTTTTAGATATGAATTTCGAAAGTGTAATTTTCCCTTTCTACTTAATCCCGGAATTGATCCAGATGAGGTTCATCGAATTGCTCCCGAACGGCAGAATTCGGGCTTTGCGGAAAACTTCTTTGGAAATAAGAAGAAATATCGACAAAATTCGGAAATTAAAATCATCAAAAAACCGACCAGGAAAAAACTATTTATTTTTCGAAGATTCTTTAAATTTTATTTCTCTTCCTGAAGTTTTTAAAAATCGGTTTTTAAATTTGATCAATGTCGATTCAATTACGAAACTTAAAATTTCATCGAAGAAAATGTTAAAGTTGACGGAAGCTTCTCGACCGGGGATAATTCTCGAAAACCTCGATGTTTGTAGGATTTTTCGTCCAGAAAATCCACGAATAGTTTCTCCAACTTCGGAAATGCTCCAGAATCCTTCCCAATTGAGGAAATTAAGGGTCGAAGGGACCTTGGTTGTGAGAGATGTTGTCAGATGGTGGCCTGCTCTCAGGTACGTTCACTGGACTATAGGGTATTCGGAACATATGCAAAGGACCTACAGATCTGTCAGTCATGTTCGGAAGGATCTGGAAATTCCTCGAATATGTTTTGATTACTTTTAACTCTTTCAGACATGTCCAGAGGACCTACAGGTCTCTCAGGATCTCGACAGGCCAACTGCCCGTCTTGAAAGTGGATTATCTCAGAAGACTCGTCTGGTCTGGTCTGAAATCTATAAAAATCGAAGCTTATGAAGTAGACGACTTCGAAGGGCTTTTGAACGAAATTCTTCATCTTCGTGAAATTGAGTATGTTTTTTTTATTAAATAAGTTTTAAAAAGTAGTTTCAGAATCCGTGTCGAGACTCTTGGAATTTCTTTTGAAGAATTATTTTCGAAAATCAATTGCTTTTTTTCTTTGAAATTTTCTTCGACAGATATTTTCGATTGTTTGATCAAAAATAATAGAGTTTTTCTCTCGAATGGAAAACTCAAATTTTGTAATTACGGTATTGTTCATCTTTCTGATCCTCGTGTTTTTCATCGCTACGTCAGATCTCTCACTCATTGAAGTGTTTAACATTCAGATAAATTTTAAAAATGAGTTTCATAGAAAACATTTAAATTTTTTATTTTTGTGAATTATTTAGAAATTTATCTTTGCAAGTTCAATTTGAAATCTCCTCCAATGATTTTTCTAACTTCCTTATCTATCTTGTTCCTACGGTATTTGAGGTAGTCCGGGGTGATTCTCGGGATGTTGTTGTGGGTACATCCGAGGATATGGTTCCCATCCATCTCCTGGATCATACACTGTTCGAAATGCGGGCGGAACTTACTCACGAAGTTCTCTTGATTCTCCATCGTGAGTTTACCGGCATAGAGGAAATTGACACTCAGGGTCCCACTAGAGGTCAGTGAATCCGAGACTGCTTTGATAACAGAAGGATCGAGGAAGGGGGCTATCGGACAAATAAGCGAGGATTGTTCGTTGTAGCAGATGTCTACCATAATGAGATCGAATTCTGAAAAATTCATGAAGTTAGGAACAGTCATTTTTTAAATTAATAAACAACTACTTTGATTATTATTCTTGATGAATTTGATTCCATCTTCAATGATGATTTTCTGTTTATCGTCCTCTTTTACTAGAAACCACTCCTTGGCTATGTACTTCATCGTCGAGTCCATATCCACCGACGTCAATTTTGTCTAAAAATTATTTTAAAAACATATGAATTAAAATTACTTACTTGAGGAAACCTATCTTCGAAGAGGATATTTATCCCTCCACCTCCTAGTCCTATTTGAAGAACATGACCCTTCCCGAAGTCTTCCAAACTTCCGAATGTCCCGAATTCGAAAGCCATCTGGATCATCCCTTTGAAGTAAGACGGCTGTACTATTGTTTTATCTATCACTTCCTTGTCCCCAATTTTTTTAAAGTACACTTGGGTCAGAAATACACGAGGTGAGGCTTCTGATTGTACCATTCTCACAAAAGTGTTTTCTGACGCTTCTTGGTCAATAACGTTGAAACATTTATCCTGAATTTTGCTACAGATGACTTCTCGAACTTTTCTTTTCGGATGTTTTTCCATCTTGGATTTAGAGGCCGGCAGGATATAATAATCTGGTTCAGAAGGGGACGAATATTCTTTAATCTAAAACTTTTCAAAGAAATTAATTTGAAAATTCAGAAAATTGACTTATAATTGTTTTCAAGAAATTAGGAAATTTATAGTTTAAATTACCTTGTAGGCTAAATAAGCAAGACAAACAAATAAAAGAACAGATTTCAGACTAAAGAACCGGCCTCCAAACCATCCTTGAGTAAAATTCATTTTAAAAATGAAAAATCGTATTTTTGTAGCAAGGAAAATATAACGAATAAATTTAGTGACAAAAGATAGAAAATTGAATACATCAATTTCAACGTTATTTTCGGATTCGGGAATTCCAGCATCTGTCCAAGCACTCGGATTTTTTACGTCCACAAGAATCGAATCGATATCCTCGTTAATCCAGGATTTTTCAGCTTCATTTTTGTCTCCAAAGTTTCGTCGTAACAATTTTCAAATGGATTTTTCCTTTTGTCAAGACAAAAGAAGGAAATTTAGTATTCAAAAAACTCCTTAGTTACCATGTTAAATAAGATAAAAAATATTTGATTCTGAAAATTCTAATTATTTTTTTCGAAAGTTAAAATTATGGGGAAATGAGAGATTTTCAAGTATTTTATTCACATTAACAACTATCAAAAAGTAGTCGACTTTGGCGAAATGTTCTGAATAATCAGTCAGGGTTCTATGAAAATATTGATATTACTTTTTAAAAATCTAATTTTCGATTTTTATGAATTGTTTCGAATGTCATTTTTACAAAAGGAATCTGAAAGTTCCTCCGATGATCCTCTTGATTTTTTTGTCTATCATTTTCCTACGATATTCGAGGTAATCCTTGGTCATTCTCGAGATGTTGTTGTTGTTGGAACATCCCGAAACGAAATTTCTATTGACCTGCTGCATCATACATTGACTAAAATGAGGCTTGAAATGTTTGATGAAATTTTCGTTATCTCCCATCGTGGGACTTTTGGAGTAAAGGGAGTTGATACTTATGGTTCCGTTGGGAGTCAGGGAGTTCGAGAGAGCTTTGATGATAGAAGGCCTGAGGAACGGGGGTCCTGGACAAACAGAGTGGTCATCGCTTGAGAAACAAACATCCAAGAGAATCAGATCGAATTCTGAAAAATTTATAAATTTTAAAATTCGAAATCTATGAAAGGTCATATTTTTTGAGTATCTGAAAAAATCTTCTGAAATTAAGAACATTTGTTTTTAATTTTTTAAATTAAAGAATAAAAATTACTTTTTTTATTTTTCTTGATAAACTGTATTTCGTCCTTGATGATGATTTTCTGTTTATCACTTTCCTTCACCAGGAACCACTTCTTGGCTATGTATTTCATCGTTGGATCTATCTCCACCGACGTCAACTTTGTCTAAAAATCACCTCGTAAAGAATTAAAATAAAATAAATTTACCTTGGGGAATTTATCTGCGAAGAGGACGTTCATCCCCACATTCGCGAGCCCTATCTGGAGAACATGCCCTTTCTCGAAGTCCTTCAGACCCCCGAAAGTCCCAAACTCGAAAGGCATCTGGAGCATCGCCTTGTAGAACAGTGGCTCCACTATCGCTTCCTCTATCACTTCCTGATCCCCTACTCTTTTGAAGGCCACTTCTGACATGTTCGCGGTGGGTAACAACTCTGTTTTTAAAACCCTTATAAAAGTGTCTTCTGATGTTGGATAGTCGATGATGTTGAAACATGTATCCTGTAGCTTGCTACAGATAACTTCTCGGATTCTTTCTTCCCATCTCAACTTCAACTTGGATTCGAAAGCCGGCAGGATGTAGAATTCAGATTCAAAAAGAGATGAATATTCATTGATCTGGAATTTGGAAAAAAGTTGATTTAAAATATCTCGAAAATAAAATAATTATTTCAAATTACCTCACAAATGAAAAAGGAAAGACAAAAACATAAAATGAAGGATTTTGAGCTAAATCCGTTTCTGAACAATCCCTGATTAAAATTCATTTTATTTTTTATCTTCAAAGGTAAATTCCAAAAACAGAAAATCGTAACTCTTACATAGAAAGTACAATGAAAAATCTTGTCGAATATGTGGATTCCAGCACCTGTCCAAGCAGGCAGGTTTTGTATGTACACGAAAATCGAATCGATATTCTTGATAATTCAAGGTTATTTCAGCTTCATTGTTGTCCTTAAATCCATCTCAAAACAAACTCCAAAAAGAATTTACAATTTTTATTTACCATAGAATAATTAAATAACAAAATGTCCTGAACAATTGGTCGAGATTTGACTGGAATATTTATATCACCCTTCAAAAAATCTAATTCACTATTTGTGGTTCAGAAATTTATTTCTGCAAGACTAATTCGAAATCTTTTCCAATAATTTTTCTAACTTGTTTATCTATCTCGTTTCTAAAGTATTTGAGATAATTCGGGGTGATCCTCGGGACGTTGTTGTGGGTACATCCGAGGAAATGGTTCTCGTCTATCTTCTGAATCATACACTGTCCAAAATGCGGTCGAAACTTCCTTATCATGTCCTCGTGATCCTCCACCTTGGGATTTCCGACTGTTAGGGAAGCGAGTCAATGCTCGAGTTCCATACCCGGGTATAAAAGGATCATTAGATTGTCTCTTGTCAGTTACTGGTCGATAAATCTTACTCTAATTCCGTTCTCTCTCTGGCGGTTCTCTTCTTAGTAAAGTATGATATAAATTGCAATTATGCGTAGAAAACAAGCTTTCGAGCTAGACTTAGGCATCTATGCCACAGTGGTGATATTACTTTGCAAGATTTGGATAAAGCGATTTATATGCATTTCAATAAGAAAGAAGGTAGATGTTGTCCAAGCTTCTTGATAGAAAAACTCATCCGAAGTTTAAAGAGCTTCAGATTCATAAAAATTGGACAAATGAACGTTAAACAACGAAAAAAGAGCTTTAAAATATGTTGAAATACATCGAAAAAATTTTCGTGCCGGAAGAATGCGGATGTATAATGGGAATGTACCTACAAAATCTATAAAAGTGAATTTTGTCGCCAAAGGCGAGTCGGAACCACCGAAAGGAGCGGGCAAAGGTCGCTCTTGAGATGGTGAAGAAGAATTCGCTTTATCATGATTAAGGAACACATCCGCTCTAATGTTTAAGTTTTAATCTTTACTATCCATAGCTTCCGGCAATGG